>CM069909.1:110558333-110684592 GCA_036172215.1 Camellia granthamiana | reverse complement strand
TGTACTCATACACTGCATTCTGTATTCATACTCTGCTCACAGCATTCATACACTGTACTCATACACTGCATTCTGTATTCATACTCTGCTTTGCGTAGTATGACTGATGCATTTACCGTTTGTCCTTTTTTAGGCCCCATTCCAGATATCCGCTACAGGGGGTGCCGCAGAAGGACCATTTGCGTCTGCCCGAGGAGGAGGGAGAGCAGGGCGAGGGACCACAGCGTTCCCCCGCACCAAAGCGGGGCGCATTCATGTTGGGAGCAGCTCACGGGCACCGATTCCGGACGATGATGAGTCCGAGACAGAGGCGGAGACAGAGTCCTCTGAGGATGAGACTGGAGATGACTCGGGCTCAAGCTCAGATGGTGGAGCTGACGACGATGCTCCTGGACCTTCGTCCAGGAAGAGGACGAGGACAGACTCTCATGCCTGAGACCAGTTGACATTAATCTAGACTTTTGCTGCTTTTCTTCTTTTTCTTGCTTTGTTTCAGACATTTTGTTGCTTTGAGCACATTGTACTGCCGCAGGCAGGTTTTACTTTCTCCAAACTATGTATTTGAAAAGATGATGGAATGAAACAAACTCTTTGCTAAAAAAAGTGTTGCATTTGTACATCGCATCGTATCACATTGCATCATATTACATAACAATGTAATCGAATGGAAATTGAACATGCATGTGTTACCAAGTCAGGTAGACCAACGTAACAAACAAATCAACTCAATAAGCAACAATAAGACCTTAACAAGTTTACAACTAGATAAGCAAAGAGCAACAACTCGATAAACAAAATTGCGACAACTTGGTAAAAAACTGAGCAACAACTCGATAAACAAATGAGTAACAGCTCGATAAGCAAATGAGCAACAACTCGATAAGCAAACGACCAACAACTCGATAAGCAAATGAGTAACAACTCGATAAGCAAATCGGGGTAACACAGGTGTGACTTTGCGAAATCAACACCGGAAGGCATTGGAAGTGGGACTAATCACAAGTTCCCAATATGTTCAACACATAGACTGCTCATTCTGAACATAGCCGTAACACAACACTTGGTTCCTACAGCACACAGCACATACAACGCACTGCTCATTTTGAACATAAAACCCATAACACAGCGCTTGGTTTATTCTGCATACGACTAATCCTGAACAAACAGTCCAATCTGAAAAGATGGGATGCAAAGATGGGATCGGCAGAAGTTGAAACATACTCAGATGCTCCAAATTTTCCTCTTTTCTTTTGCTTCGCAAACTAGAACACAAATATTCACTGTTCTCATATGACCTGGGTTGAACCCTGCGATTTTATGAAAGAATAAATCTTATTTTGCACAAATGTAGAGAATGGCACAACACTCTGAGCACAAAACGGTTTTGTTTTGAAATTGAGTTTTTAAACGAGTATTGAGCCTACGACTGACCATAGCGCACTACGACTCAACAAAGAAAAACAAAAGACAAACAACCTAAACGCATCGAGAAACACTCGAAACGACTCAAAAGAAGAGATGAACAAAACAACAGAAGACACGACACACAGATGTGTTACAAAGGCAAGAGACCTCCCGGTCACGAGGAGCCAGTTCCTCCGGGTATTGTTTCCCACCCTTTCTTATTTGTGATTCTCACGTCACTCGGCCCTCAGGCTCTATTTTTTTCTTAAAAAGCCCTTTTCTCACTTTTTCTCTCATAGCACATCTCTTTATTCTTCAATCTCTCATTTTTCAATCCCTCCCCTGGTTGATGGATAAACAAGAAGTTGTGGGTTCAGAGCTTTCAGCCCTTTGTTGTCAACCTCAGTCGTGCCTTTCCTGGCGAATATGGTGCCCTTCATGGTAAACATGTTGGCGATGGGGGAAAAGACAGAACACCTGACTCAACTATGCCCTTAGTTCATCATTTTGACCATTTTTTGTTGTTTTTGGCTTCTGCTACAACAATTTTAACCAAAATGAGAGTTAGATTAACACGCTTGTTCGATTTTCTGATTTGAAATCATGCAAGTCAGGTTATGAGCACTGAAAATTTTCCTTTTTGAGTCCAAGAAAATGGTCTAGTTTTGGAAAAATAGAATAATTTTCAAGAAAATTAGTCAACCTCAGTAAAATAATCTCAAAAACTATTTTTGCAAACGTCCATTGCTCAATGAGCATGGAACCTACTCTTGAGATGCACAACCTCGGATCCATAACAATGGAAAACTGCTCCTTATCTGAAGGACACTACATGGCAACGGAAAGTTGCCCCTTGTTTGAACAGGAACTCATGGCAACGGAAAGTTGCCCCTTGTCTGGATGGCGCCGTAGCAAATTGTAATCAGTCCTCACAGCGATGATCACAACCAAACTCTCGGATACAGAAATGACAAAGATGATCGGAACCATTACATGGACATAATCGATTTGGAAGTGTTTATGACTGGACTTCAGAATGAAGTTGCCTACGTATCCCAAACATGGGAATCAAGCCTTACGTAGTTCAGGTAAGGTACACTCGTGTATTAACCCTCACCTTTTACGCTCTAACTTTTGCGAAGGCCGCCCTTCTGGGTTTTCAACCTTGCGAGCTATGTTTTTCATTTCTTTTCAATTCTTTTCATTTCTTTATTCTTTTCTCTTTTTCATCTCTTTTTCATGTTTTCACTTCTTTTCTTCATTTTCTGTATTTTTCTATTTTTGTTCTTTTTCTTTTCTTTTTATTTGCTCTAACTTTTGCCTGGGTTTCCCTTCCGGGTTTTCGGCCCAGCGAGCCTCTCAAGGGTAAAAGTGTAGCTTTGTCCATGCCAAATGGTTTTAGGGTCCCAAAGCCATCCGAATCTAGGAGAATGGCTGCTGTTCGCTGATGATGTAGAAGTCCATCCAATGGGGGCTGAATTTGCCCCTAGTGTTGTGGATAAGAACTCGGTTGTTCTTCAACAAAACTTTATTCTTTCTTCCCTTATGGGATTTGGCGTTCTTGCCAATCTTCATTGATTTGCGGAATGGTCCATCTTTAGCTCTTCAAGCACAACGGACATTTTTGCCCCTAGTTCGAGGGGTGCTCATGATCTAGCTTCATAAGCTTCTTGATCTGACTTTTCTTGCCCCTAGCTCGCGGCTACTTCAAATCTGGCCACACAGGCCTCACATCATGATTGGCCTTGGAACATTCTGAATCCAAGTTCAAGGTTTGAAATCAAGAGGGGTCGAGTCTCGAGGCTGAGAGCGATCCTAAGCTGCACAATCTCAAGAGCGATTCTGCACAGGTCTTCGCAGGACGGCACAAAACATTTTTTGAAATTTTTTTAAAGAAAGTGACTAGTCGCTCGCGCTAAAGACAATGCGAAACCAATCTGGATCAAGCCAGGATCCTTCTCAGTACTCACGTTAACAAGCATGATCTCATTCATTAAGGGCTTAGCATGCCTCTCTTTCTCTCAATTGATCAAATTTTGTGCAAATCCCAAGGAATTCCTTCATCTTTGTTTTCATCACAATGTTCAAAAAGTTTTGAAAAACTTAGGTCGATACAATGGCTTATAGGCACAAAAGAGCAGGTGAAATGCATTGCCGTTTCATTCAAACTTCTGGCACAACTGGCGCAAGGCAGAAGCAAACACAAGCATGTGAAAATTACCGTTGTTTCATTCAGATCTTCAAGTACAACTGGCTCCATGGCAGAAACAGACTCGAAAGAAAGCAAAAGGATAAACACAAAACAAAATAGTGATATCCGAGGTAACACCCCTGAAATCACCGAACTTCTGTACAGCAGGACTGACTCGACACAACAAGACAGACTCGACCGACATAGTACAAAAAGACTTACTATATACAAGATAGCAAAACTGACTAAATACCCAAGTCAAAAAGTGCAAAACTAGCATTCGCAAATGCTCAAAAGTGCGTGCCATACGCCACATCTGAAGTAAACTGAGCGCCGCCCGCAGGTGGACCAACTCTTGATCACATACTTGTAGGATCCTCGAAATCTAACAACTCACCAGTGACAGACTTTGCTGAGGTAGGTGGGAGGATGACCTCATTGTCGATCAAATCCTGTACTTCATGACGAAGACGGAAACAGTTGTCGGTGCTATGACCGGTTTGCTGGTGGTACACACAGTACAAGGTGGCATCATGTGAGGAAGGGAGATTCTTCGGGAGAGGCCGAGGCTCAAGGGGTCTAAGATGGCCCTTTCCAGCAAGGATTTGGAGCGCCTTAGACAAAGGCATATAAAGGGCATGGAATACCCTGTGACCTCGGGGTAGATACTTTGAGGTTTGTTGACTTTTGCCGGACGCACTAGCAAAAGGATAGGTAGGTGCTGCCTTGGCTTTCTGATCCTTTCCAGGTACAGAGTTAGGGTTGGAAGGAACGGTTCTGGTATGACGGTTCCTATCTTGATTTTCTGCCTGGCTCGAACTGCCCTCGATCGGAGCAGGGAAAGCGTCATCCACAGTTTTAGCCACAACTGCGAATACTTGCTGCTTATTCAATCCTCCAGCTTTCAAAGCCTCGACTGCCCACAACAGTTGTTCAACGGGATCAGCATCTGTTCCCACTTTGTTCTTACCTCTAGCCTCAGCTTGATCAAGGGTTTGGGTTGCTACATCAGAGTGGGACCCGGTTGTTGTTGACATGTCATTGCCATAGCCTGAGACAGCTTCAGGTTGGCTGAGCTTAATTACAATTCGCCCCAATAGCGGGGGCTCCTGCGGTATGAAATTCCCGACATTGGATGTGGTTGGTGGCGAAGCCGACATTCCATAGGCGAGATCAGCCACAGATCGCTGAAGATCACCAATCATTCCCATCAATTCAAATGTGGTGGGCTCACGAGCTTGAAACAATTAGGGCGTCCTAATCGGGTGCGCGACAGGCGACCTAGGCGGATGTGGTACTTCAACATTGGTCTCGTCCTGTAAGATGTTTCCTTGGTCCAATGCGGCTGCCATGACCACAATTTCTTCTGAATCTTGTGTCATCATAAGTCTGCTGAACTGAACGGAGATGATGCAACTGATGGCTGACAGATTTGATGAACCGGTGAGCCTTGACTGGCCTTTCTCTGCCTTGCCTTAGCAAAAAGGGAACACTGGTTGCTCTGAACTGAATCTCTGGACTGAAAGAGAAAACATGGAGCATCTCAGCTCAATTTTACCAAGACAGATACCCGCAGATATAACTGAATTACTGTTCCCCAAATCACTGCCTCAAAACTGAATCTGATACTCGCGGATATAACTGATTTTCAAACATACTGATACCCGCAGATATAACTGATTCTCAAAAACACTGGTACTGATACCCGCAGGTCTAACACCCGGACATGCAAACTGATACGCACAGCCCTGTAGGAATACATTCTAACAGCACATAGCAAGCAAACGAGAACCAAGACACCCCTACGTTGGGATAGGGTTTCCTTGTCTTATTTTGTCAGGAGCTAGGGTTTCACTACGCACACAGCGGTTTCAAACAACCTACAATCGGGTAAGCAACCTGTCCTAGTCTGGAATGGTCAGTATGGATTCCGAATATGCACTAGGTCGATTGGTCAAAAAGGGTGCCTTGGTAAAAAAAAATGGGGTTTGTGTTCCCATCGTGGCAGAGCCCGTAACCGGTTAGCCATGTGGCACGCTTCTCAAAGTGAGCCTCCGGCAAACCGTTCAAGAATAGCAGACGTCAAACACTGTGTCCTAGGCGCACCAATGCACATGCAATGCAAAGAAACACATAAGTGTAATCAAAACAAGATATCATGAGTTCGAGTCAAGTTCTCTAAATCCCCAGCAGAGTCGCCAGAAACTGTAGACATCCCCGAACGTCCCGGGAGGGAATCCCGTTTTGTTCATTGGGCCTCACTACAGTTTGGACTCAATGTCACGGTCCTATATCTAATCTCGCAGAGTGCAATGCAAGACCGATGAATCATCAAAGAGTCCAAATCCGGTAAATTATTTTGAAAAACTGATTTTTAGAAAGAAGTGCCAAACATGGATTGCTTTGCCAGATATAGAGTCGCCACCTAAATATTTTGTTTTGGGAAAATTTAGGAAACCCTAACTCGTTGCCTAAGGCCATGTGTCCGTCATCACCAAAGTTGCCTCGGCTCAGGAACTTGGGTACGATTGGGGAAGGTCATCTATGAGTGCCCTTGCTCGCCCGATCAAAGATCGGCCTCTACTAACCATGATATCTAGTTTTGAAAACATTATGTGCTCTTATTCTGGTTATTAGCCTAGAATTACTATGTGATGTACATAGCATACAAGTATAGACTAGATCGCCTACTTTGGAACCAAGCATCGCATATCCGTTTGTTTGGAAATGGTTTTGAACTTTGCTACTCGCAAGTAGGCTAAAACATGGATTTTGATGAATTATTCCAATTCAAGCAATCCAACCTTCGCCCACAGGCACTCAGGCAGGTATATCACATAAGCAGTTAGCCTCATGGCAAGCATGCTATCATGTTAACACTTACACACATGCAAGATGGTAAAGCATAAAACACTCACAGTGTACTCCAAGCCAAAACAAGAAACTAGTTAACAATCATGCATGATCCTAGTTCATGTTAAAATGGCTAATGCATCGCAAGCAAAATGCAACTAGAATGGGCTCGGCTAATCTTGAGAATGGCATGTGAAATGCGACAACTTGATACACGTATTCAAGTTGGAATTGAAGTACAATGCAATTAGTATGATGCACCGAGCCCGGTGTATGTAATACAAATGAATGAGTGCAAACATGCATAGCATAAGGTATGCTAAATCAAATATGCCCTAAAACTAACCACCATAAGCAGGTAAGTAAAAGGGAGAAAGACGTGGGGTTGGAAGACATTCATCACACACAGGCACGCTTATTACACAATTGCACCCTCTCGAGGGAGGGGCCGAAAGAATAGTACAAATTAACTAACTAACAAGCTAACTAATTATTACAAGGCCACTTAACTAATTAAAGAGATTAATTAAGCTACTGAAAACAGTAAAGCAGCTTCGGGAAGATGGAGGAATGCATGCATGCTCGACTCCGGTCGGAAATTCATCACCATACTCATGTTGCCTCTGTTTACACTGCTTTGCACCTCTGAACACTTTCCAAGTCTCAAGGATGCTTTTGAACTACTCCCTGATCACTGTGGGAGGTCACCGACCAAGAGATAAGGTCACCGGCCATGGGAAACTGGTCATCGGCCACAAATTTGGCTCTTGGCCATGAATGTATGGCCGGTCGGTGGTGAAAATGGCCGACCGACCATCTCTTCATGCAGAATCTTGTTTTGCTGCAGCAGAGGACAAACAGAGCATGGCAATGCATTTTCAAAGCAATGTATGCACGACCACCCTTCCTATCTTGTTATGAACTCAAGGGGGTGTAATCCTCGACCCTCGGATCATCGATCACGCATTCCAATGCATGATGATCAAAGAGGTCAAGTGTGCAATTTCAATGTCAAATGAAATGCACACAAACACACAATAGATCCTAACCTCTATCATGATTGACCAAGAGGCAAGGGATGCAAATATGCAAGTTAAACATGCAAGCACACTAGTGCAACATGAGCATACATGCAATGATGCTGCACAAGGCAACTAGCATATAACAATATGCAAGGACAAGCATGCAAGCAAGCATGTGACTTCATTCAATCATGTCACATCATGTGGGGCAAACATGTAACAACATGTTAAGCAACCTAAAACCAAAAGAATGCATGCCAAATGCAATACCACTTAAACATGCAAGGACATGTTAATAGGCCAAGTATGCAACAACATGCAAGGCAAGCATGCAACAACATGCGGGAATAGTCTTAAACCAAAATGGACAGCTCTCAAATAGGTCCAAAACAGTGGCCAATATGCCAAGGGATGAGGGACAAAATCACATACAAACATGCATGGTAATTGGCCTCAACACTTAAGCATAAAAGGGCAACTTTCAAGAACACTTAAAAGAAGACAAACATGGACAAATGACAAGCATGTTAAGCTCTAAAAACATGCTAGGAATGATGCCAAATCGACCAAGTAAAGCAATCAAAGCATGCAAGAAGGTTCAAGGCCTAAGACTAGCCAAAGGGCTCAAACCATAGTTACACGAAACATGAAGCATATGGCAAGTATGACCCAAAACAGTCCGAGATCATGCCAATATGAACCTAAAACATGCAATGACCAAAGCCAAAACAAGCCAAATCAAAGGGACAAAACATGAGGCATACAAGGCCACAAAAGAGGGTGTTACACTACACCTAATACAACCAAACATGGCATGATTCGGGCAATCAAAATCAGAGGTATGACACATCAAAAGGAGCCCAAAAAACCTGCCTAGATGGCATCCTAAAGGCCTAAGCATGATGGCATACACAATGACAGATTCATGAGGCATAAAACAGATACTCTTTAAGACATTAAAGGAGTGATAAGTGCAAGTGTTTGAGCATGAAACATGGACTGAAATAACATTCTAAGTGATGCCAAACCACTGAAATGATCCAAATAAAGCATGCTCATGACTTGGACACTCAAAGCTAACAAGCTAGATTACATGGCAGCTATGCAAAACAATGCAAGCATGGCCAAATCAATGAAAAACAGAGCTTAAGCATGCTACAACAAGCCTAAAAGCTTCATGGAGTTGAGCCAAAATCATGCTAAAAACACATGTTACAACATGATGCATGTTAAGGCCAAAACATGTGATTACAAGACAAGTGTATAAAGCATACATGGCATGTCTAAACCAACCCAAACAGTGCTATATCATGGCAAAACAAAGCCTAATACATACTAAAATGAAGCTAAAACAAACTAAACACACATGCTACCACATAAGCCATTTATGCAAGCATTAAAGAGAATAAGGAGAGGGGATGACCTTCTCCTATTTAGGACCCCAAAACCACCTCTCTGCCATTGAAAATCCTCTAGATTTCAGTGGTAGAGAGGTCATGCAAAGACCAAAACAATGGCCAAAATGTATGGCCTAAAACAAGGCCTTGGAAGGGGGAGACAACCCCAAACCTCAAAGTAACCTTAAACAAAGTTCTAAAACACACAAAATCAGAACTTTTATCAGTTATAGTCAAAGCTTAAAACAATAAGCAAGAATGGCTAAAAGCCTATGGAAGAAAGGGAAAACTAAAGTAAGGATGCTCACCCTTTAGACCTCCTTTAGGAACAAAGCTCCAGCATGTTTTTTGAGTTCAAACCAACCCAAGAACACTGAAATCAACCTCCTAGCACCTCAGCAACCAAGGATGGTGTTCTAGTGTGTGTTGGTGTACAATAGTGAGACAAAACTTACTTTAGGTCACAAAATAAGGCTAAACAAGGAAGTATAGATACAAGGCTATCTCTATCCTTTCTAACCCTAATTCTTTCAACCCTGGAGGGGAGAGGAGGAGCTCCCTCTTTACAGAGGTTCAATTCTAAGGCTTCCAAGAGAAGCCAAGCAAAGGAGCCAATCCCTCCATTCACGTGTATGGAGGGGGTCAATTGTGCATGCCAGCTGTTACAGCTGGCATAAAATATCTTCCAAAAGCAGATGGAAAGGGGTCGACCAGCAGAAAAGGCCAATTGACCAACAAAAGGGGCCGGTTGACCAAATATAGTGCCGACCGGCCAAAACTCTTGGCCGATGGGAACAAAACAGGGCCGGTGGCTTCAAGCCTTGGCCGATGGGTTGAGGGGATGGCCAACAAGCCACCCTCTTCCCTCAAAAATAGAAATACAAGTGCTTGGTTCACAACCAAGCACAAAACAGTCAAGTTGAGAGATCTTCGAGGCAAGGCGCACAGCCGAAACCTCTGAGAACTCAAAATGAACACAAACATAGAGGATCATCGAGTGTTCAAACGGTGACGTCCAAGTCTTGAGGACGGTCAAAAATGGGGTGTCTACAACCACCAATCAAAGCAATTTCATTGCGTGATGGCTTGTGCTTCAAGGTGTGCAAGCTTAATAAATGCAATGCCAAACACTCAAGAACCATCACCCTATCATGCATGATCAAGGGCAATGGAGATCTGGGAAAGTGGCACATTTCATCACTTTTGAGTATGAAGTGCTCCATTTTCCTTGTGTTCAAACTAACATCCGATTTGAACACATGCAATGTAACACAAAGGGATGCTTATCTTGCCTCTTTTACTTATCAATTTTGTTTACACATTTTAATTACCAAACATCCTTTAATCACATTAAGTCCAAATGGTGAATTAAGTCCTCTAAGTGAAAAGAAAGCTCAAACCAAAGGTTGTTTTAGGCATGAAAGAGACCTCATGCCGTTGGTAATGAACCCCCGAAGGGATTAAACCATTAAGCACAAAACCTCAATTTCATGTTTTAAACAAGCAAATGGTTTGAAACACTTTTAAAGCAAAAATAAAATCAAGAAAGGAAGGAGTTTGTAGAGATGGTTAAGTGCTGAAAATGAGTGATAAAAGCACTAAAACATGCAACCAACTCAGACCAATGGTGGTTAAAGCCTTAAAACATTAAGCTAGTCAAGGAACTTACACTATAAGTATGCAAAACAACACTCAAAAGGGACTAAATAGCCAAAACAGTGGCAAAATTGTTCAAAATAGAGCTTAAGACATGCTGGACTTGATCCACAAAAAGCTAAAACATTAAGCTAATACATAAGGCCAACTAGGCATGCAAACAAGACACAAGGAGGAAAGGCTAACCCCTCCAATTTTGGACTTCAAAATGAGTTTTTTACCACTAAAAAACCTCTGAAATTCAATGCTTAAAAGGCCCAAAAAAGTTGGTTTGAAAGTGATGAACAAAGGCACAAAAACTTTACAAACTAAGAAGCAAGAAGGGTGAACCACTCCCTAACTAAAAAGGGCTCAAACCACCACTTTTAAGTCACAAAAATAGAACTTTTACAGTTTAAAACCAGCACCAAAATAGTAAGAAAAGTTGGTAAAACAAGTATATTGAAATAAAGTAAACAAGGCAAGTGTTATACCTTTGAAGCAAAGCTCAAGTTTAGGCACCAAACCAAGCTAAAACCACCTTCAAGAGCTCAAAACAAGTCCTAAGGAACCTCAACTCAAAGGTGAGAGGATTTGGTTTAGGATGTGTATGCAAAAGTATAGAGAAACCAGGCAAGTGAGTACAAAATTGCAAGAGACAGCGAGAAATCTAGAGAGAGAGAGAGAGAGAGAGAGAGAGAGAGAGAGAGATTTTGTTCCAAAATTTCTAATCCCCCAAAATAGGGGAGGAACCCCCCTATGTATAGGAAATATGAATTCCATACAAAGAGATCCAGCCCTCTATGTATGGGCAGATACAAGCCTCTTTGCAACCAGCACAGCTGGCACAAAATATCTGCAGAAAACACTGGTGGCCGGCCAGCCATCAGTGATAGCCGGCAAGGCACATCAATGGCCAGCAGGCTAAAACCCCTGGCCGACAGTGCTTATAGATGGCCGGCAGGCCATCAAAGGCTGCAGGGGAGAGAGACGAAGGCATGATCCAAAAGGGAAACAAAATGGATGTAGGGTTTGAAAGGCTCAAACCTGTGGCGTTCTGCCGAAGACTTTGAGTGCTTGCTGAGCAACCAGACTCGTCATCGGATGTACCTGCAAGAACATCCTAGTCTTGAAGGGCTATAAAAAAAATGGGGTGTCTACAGTTAGTCGTAGGCTCAATATTTGGTTCAGAACTTATTCTTGATTTCCATTTCAAAAATAAATATTTTTGTGCTCAAAGTGTCATGCCATTCCCAACATGATGTGAAAAATAGAATTCTTTCTTTCATAAATTACAGGGTCTAACCTCGATCAATGGAGGGGGCAACAGAACATAGACTTATCTAAGGCTACATAGGTTTCGAACTACAAAGCAAAAGACAAATGGGAAAATTGGAGCATCTGAGTTTGTTTCAACTTTCAAAAATTTTGAAATTACATTCTGGATACACTTCTCAAGTCTCGATGTTTCTCCGGAGTATGAGTATACCTAGACCTCAAGCTCAAGCCTGCTTAACCAGAATGGCGATCAAAAGTGCTCTCCCTAAATACCATTCCTCACTAGAGGCGTCTTGGTTGTGTTTCCAATGAGTTCGTACGAGACCAATTGAGAATGTGAAAACTACAGTTCGAATGGCAATACCTAGAACACAAAGGTTTAGAATTTCTAAGACTAAAGTCTGGTTTGAATACCTAGGGGTGTATCCTCAGCTTGAAATCTGTATGGCAGCCCCATAGGTTGAGGTAGCATGTATGTGCCTCAATTCTGGATACTGAATCAACCTAGCCTGTCACCTCATTGGAGAATAGGGAAAGTTGTGAATATGATCAAGAAGAAAAGCAGCATCTGTTGCTTCCGCGTGCAGATTTTACCTCTTGTCAACATTTGAGGACCTTTGAACTATGAGTTGAAGGTAGAAGTTTGAAGAACACAAAAGGGGAGAACCCTGTTAAAGTAGAGCGGTTCATTGCCACTTGCCCCATGAGGTGCTTTCTAAAGCGCCGCTTTGTTTGTTTATGGCATTTTCTAAATATCATCCATTACATTGCTTATCACATGTACCATATCATCTATCGCACCCATTGCATCCATTTGCATCATGCGTTATCTTGTATCATCTTTCCTTTTTACACTGAAACGCGTTCAGGATCATTGTCCCTCGAGCTTTTCTCAGAACATGTGGGAGCATGTTCTCGAGCGATTTTCTCAGGATGCGTGAAACGCATTCCCGAGCAATTTTTTTTTATCTCAGGGTGTGTAGGGACATGACCCTGAGCAGTTTTTATATCAGGGCGTGCAGGAACACAACCTTGAACAATTTTCTCAGGATGCGTGAGACGCAGTCTCGGGCAGTTTTTTATCTCAAGGCGTGCAAGAACACGACCTTGAGCGATTTTCTTAGGACGCGTGAGACGCATTCTTGAGCAGTTTTTATCTCAAGGTGTGTAGGAACACAACCCTGGGCAATTTTCTCAGGACGCGTGAGACGCGTTCTCAAGCAATTTTTTTTTTATCTCAGGGCATATAGGAACACGACCCTGAGTGGTTTTCTCAGGACGCGTGAGACGCGTTCTTAAGCGGTTTTTATCTCAGGGCATGCAGGAACACGACCGTGAGCGGTATTCTCAGGACCTCTTCTCACTATTTCAACGTGGTTAAAGTGTTCCCCAAGTGGTTTTTATCTTAGGGCTTGCAGGAACACGACCCTGAGCGGTTTTCTTAGGACCTCTTCTCACAATTTCAACATGGTTAGAGTGTTCTTCCTTCTCACACGATTTCAGCATGTTTGGAATTTGTTCTTCCTCTTATCACGATTTCAACGTGGTTAGAGTGTGTCCTTCCTCTCACAATTTCAACGTGTTTGGAATTTGTTCTTCCTCTTCTTTCGATTCCAGCGTGGTTGGAGTATGTTTCCATTTATGCGCGAAGTGTAGTTTGGCTTGCATCTTTCACCCTTTCTACATGAAACGTAGTTTGGTTTGCACCTTTCACCCTTTCTATGTGATGCGCAGTTTGGGCTTGCCCCCCCTCCATCTTCATAATTTTCTAGCAATATGCTCGTTTGAGGTTTCAATTATTGCATTGCATTGTATCATTTGCATTTTGCCTTTGAACTACGTTGGTTTGATTTTTTGCAAAGGGGATATGTAGGCAACTCTCGAGTTCAACCAGCTACATCTACATTTTGTTTGTTTGCCCAAGTCTTACGGCCTTGTCAAATGGGCTTTGACATTCACTAACGTCATAAAATGACTCTGAGCTCTGCCAAAGAGGGGCAATTGTAGATACCTCATTTTTTACCACCATTAAGATTTGTGCACTTCATTCCGAATATTCAATGATGAAAGGTTATATTGTGCAATCTTTTGACTCTTTAGCAAAAGAAATCAGATTCGAGCTCTAATCCCAACCTTACACCCCATTTTGACCAAAATATTTTAGACCCTTAAAAATCCTCTTTTCAAAATTTAAGACTCGGCCGTATGTATTTTAGCCCGGCCATGGGTATTTGGGCCTGGCTGATTCTCAGTAGCAACAAGACCAAAAATGACTGGCAGTCCACATCCTCTTGGCCTACTGGCCACCCTCTTAGCCGACTGGCCATGTTTAGCGAAATAGATATTTTGTAGCAGTAGGCTGCTCCCATGCATGAGATTTGGCAAGCTGCTTTCTTTTGAAGATATTTACATTGGAAGGTGGTGGAAATTCTATAAATACAGCACCCTCCCCGCTACTCTGAATTTAGAGTTAGAACAAATTCTTTCCTCCACCTTCTTAAAGATAGATACACTATAGATACACCATTGAAGCCAAAACTTGAAGCTTTTTGTTGAAGTTTTGAACATAATTTTGGATACTTGAGAGTGTTTAGATTGAGGTTTATGAACTAAGAAGATCCTCCTCTCTTTCAAGATGTGAACTTTGAACCTTTTTCACCACCTTTTCTCTCTCTTTTTCTTGTCTTTACATATTATTTTTTAGAGTATTTTGGGTCTGAAATATGTGATTTAAAGTTACTAAAAGTGGAGGGGTTAGCCACCCTTCCTTAGGCTTGTTCGCTAGATGAAACCTCTTGGTTTTCTTCCATTGTCGCTCACATTTTCCACCTCCTAAAACTGATTTTCAGTACTATTTTTGTGTTGTTTGTGTGCTATTTAATGTGTTAATTTATGCTTTGAATATCATATTTCTATTGTTGTAAGTCCTCACAGATTTGACGTATTTAGGATATAGCGACCAGTCTGTTTGAGTTAATCGTTTTACTTTGTTTTATAGTCGTCCTTACGTATCCTGGAACCTTATGGTCATAAGAGGATTAGAGCTTAAAACTTAGCCAACTCGCCACAAGTTTGATTAACTAGCTATAAATTTCTTGCTTTCATACTATTGTTCTACACCTTGAAGCATGTCCATCTCTTCCTTGAGGTAACTTCATGACAAGAAAGAGGTAGGTAGAATAGTCTAGTTTTTTGCTGTGTTTACTAAAGCCTTTTCCTATTGCTTCTAAGATCATCTTGCAACAAATTTGCGATAGTTGATGATTTTAGAAGCCAATCTACCCGTCCACCGAATATCTTCATGATAAGGAAGGGTAGAAGGGATGAACATCCTTTGGAAACCCTTTGTTTTTGCTCTGTTCCAGTTTTGTTGCAACAGGTCTTTCTTCAGCAGTGTAGTGGCAGGCTGGCCACAATCTTGTACGGCTAACCAGTTTAGTAGGCTGGCCGACCACTTTGTTTGTACAACAATAGTGGTTTTTTAGCAAAACAAAGCAGGTTTTTGGGGCCAAACTGAGGCACGACCATATTTCATTGGACTCGGTCGGGGCCTCATTGTGGTCTGGCCAGGCTTCAGAGTGTACTCACAGAGGACTGCTGTTGGCAAACTAGAGCAGTGGCTGAGGGTAAAACAAGCCAATTCTTCAGAGGGCAGATAGAGTAGTTTCTGAAGGATGTTCTCACTTGCATGCATGTTATCCTTGTTTTTGTTTGTTGTAATATTTGCAAATGTAATATTTACTTAATTCATTTGGTGTTGTAATAATTAGTTGATTAGGCCATTCGGACCCTCTTGTAAGAGGGCAAATTTGTAACACTTAATGTATCTCTTCTGACCTCCATTTCTTTTTCCCTTTTATTTACCTGCTTACCGTGGTTGTACAAAGCATCATGTTTTCCTTCATAATTTCCATGCCTTGTGTAGACACCTCGTTTTTGACCGTTCTCAAGACTTAGACGTCATCGTTTGAACACTCAATGATTTTGTATGCTCATGTTCATTTTAAGTGCCTGAAGTTCTTGGCCGAGAGCCTTGTCTTTGAAGCCTTTGAACCTTATCTGCTTTGTGCTTGGTTATGGACCAAGAGCTTGTTGTTTCCATTCTGGAGGAGAGGGTGGCTTGTCGACCAGCTCCACAGCCTATCGGCCATGACTTGTGCCTATCGGCCATCAGTGGTAGCCGGTCGGCTATGTTGGTGGTCAGTCGGCCACATTGGTGGCCGGTCGGCTACCAGTGGTGGCCGACGGCCACCAGTCTCCTTTTTCCAGATATTTGGTTGCTAGCTGTGCCAGCTGTTGCTCACTGAACTGCATCTTCATACACGTGTATGGTAGGATGTATTGAAGCTCCAACCTTGTTTTTCTATATATAGGGGGTGTCCTCTCCTATTTTTGAGGGTTAGAGATTTTGGATCAAAAATCTCTCTCCCTCTCTAGACTTCTCTCTCTCTTTCTCTCTTGTTATTTTTCATACACTTGCTTGGTTTCTCTACACTTTTGCACATCAAGCCTTAACCAAACACCCTCACCTTTTAGCTGAGGTCCCTTGGAGCTTTGTTTAAGCCTTGAAAGGGGATTTGAGCTTGAGTTTGTGGCTGGATTGTATTTTGCTTCAAAGGTATTGCACTTACCTCACTTAAGCTTATTGTGCATATTTGCTTTGCTATCTTTTTCAACTATTTTAAGGCTGTTTTTGAAGAATAAAAAAACTCTATTTTTGAGGCATAAGAATGGTAGTTTGAGTCTTGGTGAGTTAGGGGGTTGTTCCCCATTTTTGTTCTTTAGCTTGTCAGGCTCTTTGTGCCATCTTCCATCACCTTTAAATCAAACTTTTTGGGCCTTTTAATCACTGAAAATCAGATTTATTTTAGTGGTAAAAACCTTGCTTTGAAGTCCAAAATTGGAGGGGTCAGCCTCCCCTCCTTATGTCTTGTTTTCATGCCTAGATAGCTTAACATATGAGCATGTTTTTCTAGCATTTTGTAACTTGATCTTAGCATGTTTTTGCTACTATTTTGACTTGTTTTAGCTCTGTTTGTGGCTGGTTTAGTCCTTTGAGTCTTTTTTGGCATGGTTGTAGTGTTAATTCCTTCATTAGCCTAGTGTTTTAATGCTTGGATCATCTTTGTTTTGAGTTGAAAATATGTTTTAGTGTTGTTTTGCACTACATTTTAGCACTTAAAATTTCTACAACCTCCATCATTTCTTCACTTTGTCATTTGCTTTGAGGGTTGGTTAACCTTCGGGTTGTGTTTAAGCTTGAGATCAAGGTTCGTGCTTAATGGTTTCAATCCTCTTTTGAGGGTTTCTACTAATCAAAGGCATGACCTCTCTCTTGCCTTAAATCATCCCTTGGTTGACACCTCTTCCATTAGAGGACACTCACCTTGGACTTAATATATTAAAGAATTAATTGGTAATGTAAAATGAGTAAACAAAAAATGAACAAGTAAAAGAGGCAAGATAAGCATCTTTTGTGTTGCATCACATGTGTTCAGATCGAACATTAATTCGAACACACGGAAAAGAGGACGTTTCATACTCAAAGTGATGAAACGTGCCACTTTCCTTGGTCACCATCACCCTTGATCATGCATGGTAGGGTGGTGGTTGTTTTAGTATTGTTTGTGCATTCATTAAGCCTGTACAAGCTTGATTCCTTAGCCATCATGCATGGAAAGTGCTTGGTTGATGGTTTGAGGGCCAAGAGTTGCACTCCTTTGACCTTGTGTGATGATAAGGAGGGTACCCGCACAAATAACCTTTGAGAATACACTACTTTGCCTCTGTTTGCTCTCTGTTGCAGTAAAAAAGGAAGTTCAGGGCAGGGGTGGCCGACGGCCACCAATGGTAGCCGACTGCCCCTCAATGAAAAAAGTTGCTCAGTGTGTTCCCGAGGTGAAGCAGAGGTGTTCTGGAAGTCAGTGCAATCTTTAGTGATCAAAAAATGTGCAAACAGAGGCTGCAATGGCAAGGTGGTGGCATTTTCGGATGGAGAAGCCGAGCATGCACGCATCCCTCCCCCCTCGAGGCCATTTAGTTGCCTTGTTTAGTTAATTAGTGATAGCTAATTTACTCGCTTTGTAATTAGTTAGTTAAAGTGTTTAGCTAATTAATTCGTTTTGTAATATTTAATTAGCTTAGAATAGTTAGTTAAATATCGTGTTGTAATAATTAGTTAACTAGAATAGTTAATTAATTTTGGTTTGTATTGGCTTAGTTTAATTAGCGCAGCTAGTTAGCTTATTTATTCGGACCCTCTTTCACAAGGGCGTAATGTTGTAATTAGTGTGCGTGCGTGTGTGCATGCCTTCCAACCCCGCGTCTTTCTCCATTTTATTTAATCACTTTCAATGGTTAGATTAGGGACATATTTTGATTAGCATGCCTTATGCTCGCATGTTTGCATCCATTCATTCATCTTGCATGCACCGAGGCTCAGCGCATCATTCAAATTGCATTGTCAATTCAATACTTCTTTAAATACGTGTTTCAAAGCATGCTATCAAAGTGTTGCAAATACCATGACTAAGTAGCCGAGCCTATTTAGTTACATCATTGCATGTGTTTCATTAGACATCTTAACATAGTTAGGATCATGCATCTTTCTAACTAGCTTTTGTTTTGGTTTCGAGTACTCGGTGAGCTTTCACGCTTTAGCATACTTGCATGAGTGTGATTGCCATATTGCCACGTTTCGCATGCTTGCCAGGAGGCTATGTGCTTACTTGTTGAACTGCATGAATGCCTGTGGATGAAGACTTGTTGTTTGAATTGGAACAATTCAACGAATGTAAGTTTTAAGCCCACTTTGTTGTGGTAAATCATGTTTTAAGCCCATTATGTTTGGTGGCAAATCTGCATCTTTAAGCCCACTTGAGGGTGGCAAATTCAAACCATTTTCACAAGCAAACATGACTTGAAATGTTCCAATTCTTACGATGTAGTCTATACTTGTATTCGTGCGCATCACATAGTAAGGTTAGATTAATAATCAGAATAAGAACGCATAATGTTTATAAAACATCATATCATGGTTAGTAAAGGCCAATCTTTGATCGGGCGAGCGGGGGTGCTCAATTCATGACCTTCCCCCGTGTACCCAAGTTCCCGAGCCTAGGCAACTTTGGTGATGACGGACATGTGGCCTTCGGCACGAGTCAGGGTTTCCGAAATTTCCCAAAAACAAAATATTTAGGTAGCGACTCTGTAATCTGGCAAAGCAGTTCAATTTTGGCATTATTTAATTAAAAATCGATTTTCCAAAATGATTTGTCGGATTTGGACTCTTTGGTGATTATCAGTTTCATATTGCACTTGTGAAACTAGATTCAGAACCGCGAGAGTCCGAACTGTGAGGCCTTTCTTTTCAAATCCTTTCCAAAAGGCGGGGGCATGAAAAAAGGCGAGTCCATAGTTTCTGGCGACTCTGCTGGGGATTTAAAGAACTTGACTCGAACTCATGATATGTTGTTTTATCTACATTTATGTGTTTCTTTGCATTACATTTACATCGGTGTGCCTAAGTCACGGTGTTTGCCATCTGCTATTCCTGTGCAGTTTGTCGGAGGCTTTCTTGGAAAAGCCTGCTGAAAGGTTGGCCGGTTGCGGGCTCTGCCACGATGGGAACACAACCCTTGGATCTGGACTATTGTTGTACCGTTTGATCCTCCTTTCACTTCTCGGCGTTAGGTGTGAGAGGTATATTAGGTAGTCTTGCTGAGGTACCCTTGTTGACCAATCGACCTAGTTGCATATCGGAAGCCATAGAGACTGTTCCAAACTAGGACAGGTTGCTCACCTGAATGTAGGATTTGTTTGAAACCACTTGTGTGCACAGTGAACCCTTAGTTCCTGACGAAATTAGGACAAGGTAACCCTACCCCATCATATGGGTGTTTTGGCTCTCATTTGCTTAATACGTGCTTTTAGAGTGAGACTCTGCAGGAATGTGCGTATCAGTTGCAAGTCTGGGTATCAGTTTGAAGGTATCAGTTTTAAGGCAGAAATTTGGGGTAGAAATCAATATTTGAGTACAGCCGTCCAGCTTATGATCGCAATTGTGTGTTGTTTCTGTCTAAGCCGAGGTGTTGTGCGGTTTCTGATTTTTTTTTTTGTTTCTTTTTGCTTTTTTTTTTTTTTTTTTTTTTTTTTGCAAGGTAGTGTTTCACGATTGCTTCAGACGAGGCAGTTACCCCCCCAGCACTCTGGACTGGAGTAAGGCGACTTTACCGATCTGGGGATCTTGTAAAAGGACAACCAGTGTTTGCTTTGCTACCCCCAGTTACAAGACTTAGGAAAGTCAGGCATAACTCACCGGTTCGATAGTTACCTTCATTCAGCAAAGTCCAGTTTTCTGTTTCCACTTCGGAAAGAGAGTAAACACCAATTCTGATAGATCAACATCCCTTAGTCAACAAGGAAGAAATGCTCTGCCAACTCCAACAGACTATTGAGAATATGCAGCTGGATGCTGCCTGCCAAGTGGAAATCACCGCCCGCCAAACGGAGATTGTGGCCCAGTAGGCTAAGTTGATCAGTAGGCTTCACTAACAACAACAACCACAACAAGCAGCAGTTTCTGCTTCGCATCCACTCCCAATCAGGGTTCCAATACCCGGGATTACAACTAATGTCCAGGAAAATGCGGGCATTCTGGCAGAGCCAATTCCACCCCAGACTTCCAAAGCATCGGTTTACCCAACAGAGGCACCGTTTGAGTTCGAGGTCAACCCTACTGCACTGAAAGTGAGCAAGCTGGAAAAGCTCTTTAAATTAGCTCAGGGTGTCAATTCGATCCCGGATATAGAGGACGACTATACTGATGCAGCGGTGACATTGTGTGGACTGGCCTTTTTTCGCGCCCCGTCTTTCGGAAAGGGTTTGAAAAGAAAACCTCCCAGTTCGGACTCTACCTGTGGTTTTGAATCTATTCTCACAAGTGTAATGTGATACTGATAATCACCAAAGAGTCTAAATCTGGCAAACCTTTTTGGATAATCGATTTTAAATCAAATAATGCCAAAATTGGATTGCTTTTCCAGATTACAGAGTCGCCACCTAAATATTTTATTTTTGGGGAAATTTAGGTAACCCTGACTCGTGCCAAAGGTCATGTGTTCGTCATCACCAAAGTTGCCTTGGCTCGGGAACTTGGGTACGAAGAGGGAAGGTCATAAAATGAGCACCCCCGCTCGCCCGATCAAAGATCAGCCTCTACTAACCATGATATGATGTTTTATAAACCTCATGTGTTCTTAATCTGGTTATTAACTAACAGTACTATGTGACGCGCACAAGCAAGTATAGACTAAAATTGCAAGAATTGGAACATTTCAAGTCATGTTTGTTTTGCAAAAATGGTTTGAAGTTGCCACCCTCAAGTGGGCCTAAAGATGCTATGTCGCCACCAAACATAGTTTGCTTAAAATATGATTTTGCCACAATCAAGTGGGCTTAAAACTTACATTCATTAAATTGTTCCAATTCAAAGAACAAGCCTTCATCCAGAGACATTCAAGCAGTTTAGCAAGTAAGCACATAGCCTCATGGCAAGCATGCTAAACATGGCAATATGGCAATCACACTCATGCAAGTATGCTAAAGCATAAAACTCACCGAGTACTTCAAGCCAAAACAAAAACTAGTTAGAAAAAATGCATAATCCTAACTATGTTAAGATGCCTAATGCAACAGATGCAATAATGCATTTAATAGACTCAGCTACTAATATGACATATGAATCGATTTGAACATCATGTGGTAAAACACATATTCAAAGAAGTATTGAAATGACGATGCAGTTTGAATGATGCGCCGAGCCTCAGTGCATGCAAGACAAATGAATGGATGGAAACATGTAAGCATAAGGTATGCTAATTGAAAATGCCCCTAATCTAACCATTGAAAGTGATTAAATAAAAGGGAGAAAGACGTGGGGTTGGAAGACATCCACACATGCACATACACTTATTGCAACATTATGCCCTCGCGAAGGAAGGTCCAAATGAAGTTAATCTAAGCTAAACTAATTAATACAAAACAAAATAAAGAAATAGCTAAAGCTAAGCTACTTAATTATTACAACAATCAATTAACTAATGTAAGCTAATCAAATACATGTTGCGCTAATTAATTAAACTAAATTAATTAAGTACAAAACCACCTCAAAAATAACAATAGGCATGCTGCTCTAGCTAGTTAAACTTGAGATAGGTCAAATGCGCATGCGCATGCTCGTTTTCCACCCAGAATGCCACTGCTTTGCTGCTGACTGCCTCTGTTTGCACAATTGAATTCTGGTATCTGAAAGGCCACTATTTTGAGACTATATCAGTGGCTGGCCGACCACTAATGGAGGCTGCCGGCCATGTGCCTGCTACAAAAGGGCACTGCCGGCCATCAATGAAAGGCTACCTGCCATCAGTGTATGGCCTACTGGCCACTGATGAACAACTTCATTCTACTGCAACAAAGCACAACACAGAGCAGGAAAGAAGTAATTTCACAGGTTGTATGTACTATGTACCACTCCTTATCATCAAAACATCTCCAAGCAGTGGTACTCTTGGCTCCAAAACCACCAACCAAGCATTTTCAATGCATGATGGCCAAAGAACCAAGAAATACAATTTCATTGTATGCAAAAACAAGACTCAAGACCATCACCCTATCATGTGTGATCAAGGGCAATGGAGACCAAGGAGATTAGCTCATTTTATCACTTTGAGTATGAAATGCTCCAATCTTCCTTGTGTTCAATATAACGTCTGATTGAATACATGCAATGCAACACAATATGCTTATCTTGCTCAAGTTTTACTTATCACTTTTGTTTACTCATTTTAAGTTACCAACTCATTCTTTAGTTGATTTAGTCCATTGGCGAGAGTCCTCTAAAGAGAAAGAAGCGTCAACCAAAGGATGATGTAAGGCAAGAGAGAGTTCATGCCATTGATAATGAATCCTCAAAGAGGATTAACCATTAAGCATAAACTCTATCTCAAGCTTAAAGAATCCCAAACTTGAAGCAACTTGTAGAATGCCTGAACTTCCTCTGCACGTCCCCCCTTTTCGGAGAAGACGCGGATTTGGGTTCATAGCTACTACAGTTCGGACTCATGTCATGGTTTTGAATCTAGTCTCATAAAGTGCAATGTAAGACTGATAAATCACCAAAGAGTCCAAATCCGACAAATCATTTTGGAAAATCGATTTTAATCAAGAAGTGCCAAACATGGACTGTTTTACCAGATTACAGAGTCGCCACCTAAATATTTTATTTTTGGGAAATTTAGGAAACCCTGACTCGCGCCAAAGGCCACGTGTCTGTCATCACTAAAGTTGCCTCGGCTCGAGAACTTAGGTACGAAGGGGGAAGGTCATGAAATGAGCACCCCTGCTCGCCCGATCAAAGGATCGGCCTCTAAACATGATATGTTGTTTTCGTAAACACATGTGTTCTTATTCCGGTTATTAATCTAATCTTACTATGTGATGCGCACAGCATACAAGTATAGACTCAATCACGAGAATTGGAACAAAACAATTCAATGTTTGTTTTTGAAAAATGGTTTGAAGTTGCTACCCTCAAGTAGGCTAAAGTGTGGATTTTCCACCCTCAAGTGGGCTTAAAACATGATGATTTGCCACTCCAAGTGGGCTTAAAACTCACATTTTGATGAATTGTTCCAATTCAAGTAATAAAGCCTTCATCGACAGGCATTCAAGCAGTTTATCAATTAAACAAATAGCCTCATGGAAAGCATGCTATCATGGCAGTCACTTACACACATGCAAGGATGCTAAAGCGAAAACACTTACAGTGTACTTCGAGCCAAAACAGAAAACTAGTTAGAAATCAATGCATGATCCAAGCTATGTTAAGATGCCTAATGCAACACATGCAAAATGCAACTAAGTAGGCTCGGCTACCTAATCATGACATATGAATGCGACATTTGATACATGTATTCAAATAGGTATTGAAATACAGCGTAGTTTGAATGATGCGCCGAGCTCGGTGCATGCAAGACAAATGAATGATGCAAACATGCATAGCATAAGATATGCTAATCAAAATATGCCCTAAACTAACCATCAAAAGCTGATAAGTAAAAGGAAGAAAGAAGTGGGGGTTGGAAGACATGCACACACACACGCACCCTTATTACAACAATACGCCCTCTCGAATGAGGGTCCGAATGAATAAGAGCTAAGCTAAACTACTTATTACAAAACAACTAATTAACTAACTCTAGTTAATTAATTACAAACCGAATTGAAACTAGCTATTCTAAGCTACTTAGAATACTACAGAAATGAATTGAATTAGCTAAACACATTGACTAATTAATTACAGAAAATCGGCAAATTAACTAAGTAGGTAAAGCAGTTAAAATGGCCTCGAGGGGAGGGAAACATGCATGCTCGATTTGCTTCGCCCGGAAACGCATTGCTTTGCCATGAGTTGTCTCTGTTTGCACTCGCAGTGACCTCAGAGCATCGAACACACTTTCAAGCTGCATCTGCCCCAAAATAGGAGCATTTTGGAAAATTTTGTTGCAAGTGGCTGGCCGGCCACTTCCCTTTCCAGAATCCCAACTGTGTTGCAACAGAGATCAACAAAGGCACAATAATGCATTTACAAGGAAATGTGTGTGCAACTACTCTCCTTATTATTTCTCAAGCTCAAAGAAGCATAGTACTCAACTCTTAAGCCACCAATCACGCATCTGTAGACACCCCATTTTTGACCATCCTCAAGACTTGGACATCATCGTTTGAACACTCGATGATCATCCATGCTCGTGTTCATTTTGAGTTCCCGGAGGTCTCGATCGCACGCCTTGCCTCAAGATCTCTCAACTTGTTTGTTTTGTGCTTGGTTGTGGACCAAGGACTTTTGGTTTTGCTTCTGAGAGAAGAGGGTGGCTTGTTGGCCATACCCTCAACCCATCGGCCAAGCCATGATGCCATCGGCCATGTTTTCTTGCCATCGGCCAAAAGTGTTGGCTGATCGGCACTCTTTTTGGTTGATCGGCACTTTGTTTGGTCGATCAGCCATATTTTTTAGCCGAGACCTTTCCATCTACTTTTTGCAGATATTTTCTGCCAGCTGTGACAACTGGTGGGCACAATTCCCATCCACCATACACGTGTATGGAGGGATTTGTTTCAAGACTCAAGCTTGTTGAACAAGCTTGGGAATTGAAATTCTATAAGAAGGGAGCCTCACCTCCCTTTCCAGAGGTTCTGAGAAATTGATATACAAGTTCTATATCTATCTCTCTCTATATTTTGCCTCTCTCTCTTGTTTTTCTCTTGGTTGTGCCCAAAAGTGTAGATTCTTCACACTATTGCACACAAACACATAATAGAACACCATCCTTGGGTTGCTGAGGTCCTTAGGAGTTGGTTTCAAAGTTCTTGGAGTGGTTTTGGTTAGAGAAAGTTGCTAGAGTAGTGTTCTTGAAGGTGTTCTTCAAGGGTGAGTTTCTAGCTTTTGATTCCCCATTTTGGCTTAAGCTTTTAGACCTACTTGCATATTGTTTTAAGCTTAACTTTCTACTACAAAAAGTTCTGAATTTTGGTGCTTAAGATCTCTGTTTAAGGTCACTTTTGTGTTTGGGGTTTTTTACCTCCTCTTAGGCCTTGTTTGGCCTTGTTCTTGTTCCTTCTTTTGAAGCTTTGGGATCACCTTATTTTGGCCTTCTCACCACTGACCCAAAAAGGAGAGAGTCATCCCTCTCCTTGTGTCTTCAATACTTGTCTTGAATGCCTCATGTGTGAGCATGTTTGTTAAGCTTGTGTTAGCTTGTTCTTAGCTTGTATTTAAGCTTATTCTAGCATGGCATGCCACTATTTTTACTTGGTTTTGTCACCCCTTGCATGGTTCATACACTTATAGTGTAAATCACACACACTAGTCTTGTATGCTTCATGAAGTAGCATGTCATTCTAGCTTATGTTGAGTTCATTTCAGCATGCTTTAGGTGATGTTTTGCCATGTCATACCTCTGTTAGGGTTTGGTTTGGTTGGCCTTTGGATACTCCATGAACTCGTAGTGCATTTCCATGAATTAGTCTAACATGCATAATGCTTTAACATGTCATTCTAGCATGCTTTTGGCTTAACTTCAAGAGGCTTTTGTCCATGTTTTAACATGTTTTAGGTCTGATTTAGGTTGTTTTGACCATGTATGACTTGCTTTGTATAGCCATGGTTCAATCTAGCTTGTTAGCTTTGTACACCAGGTCCACTAGCATGCTTTACTTGGACTATTTGAATGATTTGGCATCATTTATTATGTGATTTCAGTCCATGTTTCATGCTCATGTACTTGCATTTATCACTCATTCAATGCGTTGGAGGGTTTGCCCCTTTATGCCTTAACATGAATCATTGCGTATGCCTTCATACCTTAGCTTGCGAGCCATTATTTCAATGTGTTTTTGGGCTTATTTTGACATGCCATAACTCTAATTTTTATTAGTTAAGTCATGCCATGTTTGGTTGTAAGAGGTGCAGTGTAATACCCTTTTGTTAGCCTTGCATGCCTCATGTCTTTTGGACCCTTGTTCTAGCTTGTGTGGGCTAGGTTCAAGGTTGTTTTTGACCTCACCTTGACCTACCTTGGGACTGTTTTGATTGCCCTCGGCCCTTTGGGGCTTGCTTTGTATAGCCTTGGTTTAAGTCCTTTGGCTAGTTTCAAGCTTTGAGCCTTCTTGCATGCCATGCTTGCATCGTTTGGTTGATTTGGCATCATTCCCAAAATCATTTCGGAGTTTATGGTGCTGTCACGTATCCATGCTTGTCACTCTTTAAGTGTGCTTAAGAGTTGCATCTGTATGCCTTAATCTTTGAGCCAATTAACATGCATGCTTGTCTTGCCTTTTCATGCTTTTTTTTTCATACCATCATTTCTTAGCTCTTGGCCACTGTTTTTGGCATGGCTGAGGTCTATCCATTTTCAGTGTAAGTCCATAGATCATGCAGTTTGTGTGTTGTTGTATGCTTATCGCATTACATGTTGTTGCATGCTTGTTGTTGATATTGTTGTTGCATGCCTATTACATTGCATGTTTGCATGTTTAGGCTGCATAGCATTTTGCATGCTTGGCACATGCATGTTTGCATTTTGTCACATGCGTGTTTAGGTTGCGTTGCATTTGGCATGCTTGTTACCTTAGCCTTGCATGCATGCTCGAGTCATATTGCATTTGGCATGCTTATGTTGCATTGCATAACATCTCTATGTTGCATGCATTGCATTGTGTTTGGTTTGGGGTGTTAAGCCAAACACGAGGAACGAGGGACGTTTCGTACTTGAAGTGACGAAACGTGCCTCAATCCTCGGTCGCCGACACTCTTGATTCATCATGATAGAGTGTGAGGCATTATGTGTTTTGTGCATTTCATTCACATTAAATTGTGCAATTCGGCCTCTTTCGCCATTATGCATCGAAATGCGTGATTGATGGCTCGAGGGACGAACACTACACTCCTTTGAGTCTCAAACATGATAAGGGGTGTAGTTGCACAACATTTTCTTGCAAATGTATTGCCATGCCCTTGTTTGTCCTCTGCTGCAGTAAAAGGAGCAGTTTGCGGGAAGAGATGGACGATCGGCTATCGGCAGTGCCGATCGGCTAACAATTTTTGGCCGATATCATCAAAATTGGCCGATGGCCATTGTTCTCTGGCCGATGGCCTCATATTTTGGCCGATGGCCTTTCAGCATGTCCATGGAGTGGTTCAGAAGCATCACAGATATTTTCACAGTTCTCAGAGGTGCAAAACAGTGCAAACAGAGGCAACATGAGGCATGGCAATGGGTTTCTGAGCGAAGCCGATCAAGCATGCATTTGTCCCTCTTCTCGAGGCCACTTTAACTGTTTTTGTAACTTAATTAATTTGCTTAATAGTTAAGGGTTTTGTAATAATTAATTAGCTTGTTAGTTAGTTAATTAGTTGGTTTGTATTATTTATTCGGACCCTCCGTCGAGAGGGCGAATTTTGCAATAAGTGTGCGTGAGTGTGTGAATGTCTTCCAAGACCACGTCTTTCTCCCTTTTACTTAACCGCTTACGATGGTTAGTTCTAGGTCATGTTTTGATTAGCATACTTATGATAGCATGTTTGCATCCATTCATCTGTATTGCATGCACCGGGCTCGGCGCATCATACTAACTGCATCGTATTTCAATTCCTACTTGAGTACATGATTATCAAGTTGCATCCCATATGCCATCTTAGAATAGCTGAGCCTATTTCTAGTTGCATTTTGCATGTGTTGCATTAGCCATCTTAACATAAACTAGGATCATGCATTGATTACTAACTAGTTGTTGTTTGCGCTCGGAGTACACTGTAAGTGTTTATGCTTTAGCATCCTTGCATGTATGTAAGTGATTGCCATGACAGCATACTTGCCATGAGGCTATTTGCTTAAATGATATAACTGTCTAAATGCCTGTGGGTGAAGGTTGGATTACTTGAATTGGAACAATTCATCGAAATGCGAGTTTTTAAGCCCACTTGAGGTGGCAAAATCATATGTTTTCTAAGCCCACTTGAGGGTGGCAAAACTCACGTCTTGGCCTACCTGAGGGTAGCACCTTCAAACCATTTTCAAACAAACATGAGATGTTTTGTTCCAACTTAGGCGATCTAGTCTATACTTGTATGCTGTGTGTATCACATAGTAAAGCTAGCTAATAAACCGGAATAAGAACACATGTGTTTTCAAAAACAAAATATCATGTTAGTAAAGGCCGATCTTTTGATCAGGCGAGCAGGGTGCTCATTGCATGACCTTCCCCTCTCGTACCCAAGTTCCCGAGCCGAGGCAAGTTTGGTGATGACGGACACGTGGCCTTAGGCACGAGTCAGGGTTTCCTAAATTTCTCCTAAAATAAAATATTTAGGTGGCGACTCTGTATCTGGCAAAGTAGTCCATGTTTGACACTTCTTTATAAAAATCAGTTTTCCAAAAACGATATGCCGGATTTGGACTCTTTGGTGATTTATCAGTCTTGCATTACACTTTGCGAGATTAGATTTAGAACCGTGACATTGAGTTCGAACTGTAGTAAGCTAATGAACGAAACGGATTTCACGCCTTCGCCGCGCGGAGCCGGAGAGTTCTCGGGCACGTCTACAGCATCTCAATGCACGATGGCCAAAGAGCCAAGCTCGCACAATGTTAGTGAATGCACAAACAACACATAAGAGCCTCCACCTCTATCATGCATGATCAAGAGGGTTAGCGACCAAGAAATGCAACACATTTCATCACTTTGAGTATGAAATGTCCCACATTCCTTGTGTTTGGATTAACGTCCGATCCAAACACAATGCGATGCAAACAAGATGCTCATCTTTCAATGCTAAAATGGCATGCACAAGACTCTAAACAATGCATGCAAGACATGTTAAAAGGCTAAAATGATGAAACTAGTGAAGGATATAACACTAGAGACATGCAATACAATATCCATGGACCAAACTAGCCCCAAACAGACCTCATGCATGCCAAAACATTGGCCAAAATGCTCTAAAATGACAGCTTAGAAGGCAAGAAAATGATGTGCATGCATTGGCTCATCAACAAGGCATGAAGCACAACTCTTAAACACAATTAAAGAGTGATATACATGAGAGCATGACATATGTATAAGCACTGAAATTACATGTCAAATGACGACATATCATGTGAACATCACAAGTATAGCATGTTAGGGTCCTTAGAACTCAAAACTAGTCAAGGGCTTTACACAAGAGGCATGCAATACAATGCACAAACAACCAAACCAGCCTAAAACAGAGCTATATCATGCCAAAACAATAGCCTAAATATGTTGAAATTAAGGAATATATAGAACACAAGGAAAGCATGCTCATTTGGTGGCCTGCAAACAAGGCATGAAGACTTAACTCTCAAACACAATGAAAGAGTGATATATGTGAGAGTGAGACAATGATATATGCTCTAAATTTACATGCCAAATGATGCCATATCATGCAAACATCACAAATAAGGCACGCTAGAGGGCCTAAAGCCTAAGGCTAGTAAAGGGCATCACACAAGAGGCATGCAATACATAGCCTAAACAACCAAACCAGCTCTGGACAAAGCTCAACCATGCCAAAATAAAGCCAAAAACATGCTGAAACGGTGGCCCAAAAGCTTAGACAAACATGCATACGTATTGGCTCATAAGCAAGACATAAGGCGTGACTCTCAAAAGCTATGAAAGAGTCAAACATGTGAGAGTATGACTACACCATATACAATGAAATCATGTGAGAAATGAGTTTAAAGCATGCAAACGACCCAAGTAAAGCATGTTAGAGACTTGACACACAAAGCTAGTCAAAGCCACTTGTACTACAACCATACAAGGCAAGCCTCACATGGCCAAGACCACCCAAAATAGAGCTAAGACATGCTAAAATAATGGCAAATACATGCTGAGATGGTGTTAACACAAGCTAGGATGAGAGGCATAAAGCATGATGCATGTTAGGCCAACAAGTAGGATTGCACTACAAGTGCAAAAACCAAGCAAGAGGTGACCCCACCAACCAAAATCAAAGTTAAAGAATGTTAAATAAAGGCCAAAAACATGCTGAAGTAGAACCAAAATAGGCTAGAATGATGGACCGAAGCATCAAGCATACAAGGCTAATTAACAAAAATTACACTACAAGTGTAAGAAGCATGAAACCAATGACCAAACCAACCAAAAACAGAGTTATGGCAGGTCCAAAAAGTCACAAAAACATGTTTGAACAAAGCCACAAAGAAGTAGAAACACATGCCCATTTGATGGGCCATCAACACAAGCAAGCAAGACAAGAGGAGAGGGGATCACCCCCTCCTATTTGGGACCTCAAAACCATCTTTCCACCACTAAAATTCCTTTGGAATTCAATTGTTAAAAGGTCCAAAAGAGATAGTCTCAAAGGCTTTAGAAAGCAGCATAAAACAAAGCAAAATAAGCCACAAAAAGGGGGTAGACCACCCCCAACTCAAACAAGGCCTCAAACAACCATTTTAAACACTTAAAAACAAAGTTTTTTGCAGTTGACAACTAGGCCAAAACAAGCATGCAAAGGTGGCCAAACACTTGATCAAAATAAAGCTTAAAGAGGGTAAACACTCACCCTTGAAGCACAACTTTAACACATCAACTTCTCTGAGCTAAAACCAGTCTTTTGAGTCCAAACAAGACCCTCAAGTACCTCAGCAACAAGATAATGGTGTTTCACTAGGTGTTGTAGTGCAAATGTGTGAAGAAAACACACTTTAAGACACAATATAGAGAGAGAGAGAATTCAGCTCTGAGATTTTTGTCAACCCCAAACAAGGGGGAGGGACCTGCCCTTATATAGAGGAAGCAAGCAAAAGCTTGTTTGACAAGCTTTAAGCTTGTTTTAATCCCTTCATACACGTGTGTGGAGGATGAATTCAGTGAGCCACAGTTGGCTCAAAAGATCTGAAAATATCTAAAAAGGAGAAAAAGTGACTGTCGGCCAGTTAAGGTGGCCGGCCGGCCACTTCCCCTAGCCAGCCGACTAGTTCAAATGGCCTACCAGGGAGAAAAGTGGCCGGCAGATGCCAAAAGTGGCCGGCAGCCCTTCCCCTCTCTCAGGCAAAGGGGCAACAAGGTTTAGCCCAAAAACCAAGGCCAAAACACAAAGTGTTAAGAGGCTCAAAGACAAGGCACTCAGCCGAGACCTTCGAGGGCTCGAAACAAGCACAAACATGCATAATCATCACGTGCACAAATGATGACATTTGAGTCTTAAGGTTGGTCAAAAATGGGGTGTCTACACAACTCTCAAAAGTAATTGAAAAAGTGAAACAAATGAGAATGTGAGAGAGCTATGTATGTTGGAATTACATGCAAAATGACACTATAACATGCAACCAACTCAAGCAACTAATGTTTAAAGGTCTAAAACAATGAGCTAGTGAAGTAATTAAGTCTACAATTATGCAATACAAGCCTCAACTGAATCGACGAGCCCAAAACAGAGCCAAAACAAGTCAAAATAGAGGCAAAAACATGCTGGACTTGAGCTACAATTTGCTAAAAAAAAAACATGCTAACATGTAAAGCTATCTAGACATGCAAATAAGACACAAGGAGGGGAGGCCAACCCCTCTAATTTTGGACTTCAAAACAAGGTTCTTACCACTGAAAATCCTCTGAAATTTAGTGGTTAAAAAGCCAAAAAAAAGTTGATTTAAAAGCTTTGAAAAGAGGCACAAAAGCTTAACAAACTAAGTAGCAAAAGGGTGAACCACCCCTAACTCAAAAAGGGCCTTAAACCACCATTTTTTAACCATAAAAATAGAGATTTTTGGAGGTCAAAACCAGCTAAAAAATATCATGTAAAGATGGCGAAACAAGTATTTAAAAGAAGCTTAAACTACAAGTGTTATACCTCTTGAAGACAAGATGCAATTTAGAGCAACAAAACAAGCTAAATCAAGCAAAATCCATTTCTAGAGCTCAAAAAGGACCTCAAGAGACCTCAGCTCTAAGGTGAGAGTGTTTGGTTTAGCGTTGATGTGCAAAGTGTAGAGAAATTAGACTTAAGGCACAAAATAACAAGAGAGAGAGAGAGAGGAAATTCTAGAGAGAGTAAGAGAATTTTTGTCCTCAAAATTTTCTAACCCCCCCACATGCAAGAGAAGGGTCATGTATATAGAAAATGCAAATTCCCTTCAGCAAGATCCAGCCATACATGTGTTGGAAGATGCATCAATCTGCACAAACAGCTGGCACAAAATATCACAAAATATCTGCTGGAACACTGCTGGCCGGTGCGGCCATCAGTGATGGCCGACAAGGGTTCATTGGTGGCCGACCAGGCACATCAATGGCCAGCAGGCCAAAATCCATGGCCGGCACCCCTCAAAAATGTCTGGCAGGCCATCACCAACCTCAATCTGAAAGGACCTAAGCATGGTCCAAAGATGAGGCAAAAAGGATGCAGGGTTTGGAAAAGTCAAACATGTGGTGTTCCGAGGTAGACTTTAAGCACTCAATGAGCTATCAGACTCGCCATCGGATGCACCTGCAAGATCATCCAAGTCTTAAAAGGCCATAAAAAATGGGGTGTCTACACATTGCCAGATAGGTTTAAGATGCCGCATATAGATCGCTTTGATGGCTCAGGTGATCTGATGGTCCACTTACGGCTGTTTTCAGACATTCTGCGGCCGATAGGCCTATCTAAACTACAAAAGTTATCCCTCTTCGGCCGGACCCTGTCAGGTATCGCGGCCATTTGGTATGCTAAACTTGAAGTGTAATGACCCCAGAAGTCGTCCTTATTTAATTAGGGGTTAATGTGTTTTAATTCAACTATATCCATTGGAATTGAGAACGTTTTATCTATTTTGGGGTATTGATTGAGGTAGTGGTGTGATGGTAAAGTAAGATTGGACCAAAAACTTTAATTCGAATAATTCGCCTACGATCAGCCGTCACTCTTTTGCCCTTTTCTTTTTCCACACTTTGAATTTGGATGTGAGGTTAGAACCATTGAAAAGATTATTTTCGGGGCTTCAATTTGAGCACAAGAATAACCTAAAACGGAGTCCGAATGAGAGAGTTACGCATGTTTGAAGTTTTCACATTTTTGCTGGAAGCAGAGCCGCACGTGCGGGAAGTGCGGCGCACGTGCGGCGATGTGCGGGCAGCAGCTCCAAAAACGGGATTTTGAGCTCATTTTTCACATTTTCTTTTGCTCTCTTCTTCTCCCCTCTTTCATGTCCGAAACCCTAGCTTCCCAAACCTTGATTTCCTTCACTTTTCTCAACAAATCCACCATAGATCTTGTATCAAGGATGGAGAGTAAGAAAGAGGCAACATTTTCAACCGATTGGAAATTCGAATTTGTGGAGGATTCCTCTCAAAGCTTGTTCTTCTTGTTTGCATAGATCTTGTATCAAGGATGGAGAGTAAGAAAGAGGCAACATTTTCAACCGATTGGAAATTCGAATTTGTGGAGGATTCCTCTCAAAGCTTGTTCTTCTTGTTTGAATCTTGAGGTAGGAGATCTTATTTGTATTCATTGATGGATTTATGATATTTTGAGTATGAATTTATGGTATTTTGGAGTATCTATATACAAAATCTATAGTTTTGGGAATATTATGTCCAATTTGTGATTTGGGGGTTTCGGGTTTATTATGTTGGAGATGCAATTGCTAGATTAAGGTGATGGATTAGGAACTTTAGATTTGTAATCAATGAGAAATTGGAAGAAGAAGTAATGGTTTGAGAAGTTTGGATTTTTGTCTTGAAACCCTTGATTTTCTTGAAACCCTAGGTTGATTAATGATGATAACTAATGAATTGGCCCAAATTGAAGGTAGAATGATGAAATTGAGGTATTGAATTGTATATGTACAAGTTTAATTGGAATTTGGAAATGTTTTGAAATTATGTTTAAAATTCGCGAATGAATTGTGCTATAAATGTTGGAATTCATGTTATAATGTAAAGGAAAAATTGGAGAAATAATCTATTAGTGGTGTGAATGATATAAACTTGGTTTTGGAATGTTGAAATGAGATTCAATGATTTATTTGAATTATGTTAAATTACAAATGGTCTTGATGAACTAAATGTTGACTTTTGTTGAAGTTATGTTGTGTTGAATAATGTTGAACTAAATGATGTTATACTATGATGGATTATGTTTGAATTATGTGAATTGTGTAGGATTAACGACAGGGGTGGATCAAGCACCTAACCACTGTGAGTAATAGTACTCGATGTATCTTTAACCATTAATTACTATTGTTGTTGACGTTATATCCTCCGTTGTAAGAAATATTGTGAACTTGTGGGAACATTAAAAGTATATGCTATGTGAGGAACATTGTGAATTACGAAGGCATCAAAAGAAATTGTGAAGTCATAACATGTTGTGGCCAAGGGCCAAATTGTGATGTTGTGAACCAACAAAATCGTTCTGCCAATGAATTATGGACTCAAATTACTTATATGATTTCTGCATTACTCATGTTTTCATATGTGTTACAAGTTTAATTGAATGTTAGTGCATTCAAGCGAAAGGAGGACGCACGATAACTAAATAGAATAACGATGCTTGGATATTCCAAATCATTTTGCTTTGTCACTAATGAATCACGACTATTATGAGGTAAATTGTTCTATCCTTACAAATAATATTGTGAGGGCACATATATGATTTGTGGAGTATGCGTTACTTGTTGTTAACTATTCCTATAAACTGACTGTGTAACTCATGTAATGGTTGAAAGGATTTATGTGCCTCTGTACAACCTTAAGATTAATCCGTTTTAAAGTTATCTAAAGTTCTTCTGCTTTGTGGGTTGTCCCGAAGTCTATTGAGTTTTTCTGTAAGACCCTACAGTATATAATCGTGACCGAAATGGGGTGTAAGTGAAATTGTGGAAAGAAATTATGCAACATTCTGTTTGGTAACATTTTGTCTGGGCCGGGGGCCATTATGCAACATTCTGTTTGGTAACATTCTGTCTGGGCCGGGGGCCATTATGTAATGTTTGGTAACATTCTGTCTGGGCCGGGGGCCATTATGTAACATTCTGTTTGGTAGCATTCTGTCTGGGCCGGGGGCCATTATGTAACATTCTGTTTGGTAACATTCTGTCTGGGCCGGGGGCCATTATGCAACATTCTGTTTGGTAACATTCATTCTGGGCTGAGGGCCATTCTGTATTTCTGGGCCAAGGGCCGTTCTGTTATTTCCAGGCCTAAAGGCCGTTCTGGAAATACAATAGCATTGGATTTACCTTTTTGAGTTCTATAGTTGCATATGTATATATATTTCTGGGCCTATGGCCATCTTGTATCTGTGGATTTATGACTGCTCTGTACATGTTGGGTTTAAAGTTACTCTGTTAAGAAAACTGGATCTATGACTGTAATGAAAATAATTACAGAATGTAATCGATCATATGCTTCTACAGTTTTATACTTTATTATTCAAGTTGAACATTACGCTACCTAGGTACTATTATTCACTGAGTTTCGCTCATTCTGTATTTTGTCTGTTTCTGTAGGTTATCAGCCCGGGAGCCAGTCTTAATGTCTGAAGCTCGTTTACTTTTGTCAACCCCGTATGTTCAGGCACATACGAAGATCCGTCCCTTTTTGTAGACTTGCATCGAGTTTTGGCTTGTATTTTTTTTACTACCTGTCTTGGGTGGTCTGTAATTAATGGTCTTTTTTTTTTGTTATGCGCCAATTTAAGGCTAGGCTTGCTTGTATGTATGTATGTAACCGGTGCACAGATGCACATTTCTGAGTATTATCTTCCTGACATAGTTTGTGTGATCCTGGCATGTCAATAGTAGCTCAATGGATATGGTTTGACATTTTTTTTTTATATATATAATGCTTCCAATCAGGCCCCGTATGATACGTATAACAGGTTTAGTGTACGTTTCCGAATGGGTCATGCCCAAACTTTTAGGGGCGGGTTTGGGGCGTGACATGAAGACTCTGTAAAGAGAAACTGAGAAGAGATGGCTGGGGCCTTTATAGCTCAATACTCTTACAATACTCAGATCGAGGTCACAACTCGTGATCTCGAAGCAACTCGCCAAGAGGCAAAGGAGAGCTTCTCCGATTTTGTCACCCTGTGGAGGGCCAAGGCCTCCATGATGACCACCCAATTGGTTGAAAAGGACCAGATCTGAATGGTGGTCCGTAATCTAGAACTGAGGTTGCTACAAAAAATGATAGTCTTACCTCTATCGACATTTGCTGCCCTTTATGAAATAGCGGCGCAAATAGAGGATGCAATGAAGCAAGGTCTAACAGACCACAAGAAAGAGCAGCCTAAGAGGGCTTTCGCATGTAGTTCCAATGCGACTACTGGTAGTAGTGCATCTGCAAGGTCTTCAAATGTGGGTATGGTCACCGCCACACCTAAAACCGCTAACCCCTTTACCGGCACGGCCAATACAACCCCCGAACTTCCAGTCATCAGGCTCGAGGCCAGAGGGTTTTCACCCCACTCTACATGTCTCTATCTGCGACCCTGAAAGTCCTGATCCGAAAAGGGCATTTGAAACCATTAGAACAATGCCCATTGCCTAATCCCCTCTTTCCTACACACAACCTAGCCAAATACTGCACGTTCCACCAATAGGACGGTCATGATACCGACCAGGGCTTTAGACTTCATCATGAGATTCAGGATCTCATTGACAACTAAGTGATAGCGCCCCTCGAGAAGCCGGCAAGCAAGTTAACCTCTCCAACCAAGAAAGTTAACCTCATACAAACACTGGACGTCCTTTATGACCCTAGTATATACATCACCTCTGTCCACCTACCCAAGCCGACGTTATTCATCTCGGAGAGCACAGACTTGTGCATGATGAATGCATCCATATCCCAATCCAAACCTATGGTGGTGATCGTGGTAGATAGGGGCAGGCTAGCCTTGGTGGAGAATGGGAATGTCAGTTCAGCGCCTGAGGGCTCTGTGGACTTATCAGGAGAGAAACACAACCCATGTTGTTACATTGTGCCAACCAATCAGGCCAGACCAGAGGTAGAATTGCCAACAAGAATGGAGGTGAATGTAGTCCGGGAGGATGGACCAAGCTAGGGATTGGATGACTTAGCTGACCTCAAGGAAGACATCAACAATCTGCAGTTCTTTAATGAGCAAGATTCGGGGGATGTGTATATTAACTGGTTCGACTTGAATGGGTCAACAGATAATTCGGGGGTGGCTTAGTGATGAACCTGATGTGGATAGGGGACTTCCACCAAAGCTAGAACAGCCAGAAGTAGGAACTGCTACAAAGGCCGGAACAATCGACGACGAGGGAAAACTGCCGAAGAGCATCGGTACTAAGAATTTTGCTCAGGAATTGAGTAATGTTAGTATAGCTGATAAAGAGCAAGAGGCCGCACTGAAGCGGTTTGAACAGGAAAGAGCTGAGAATAGTCAAAAAGCTGGGAAAGCTAAAGACCCTGTGGGTGATGACTGTGATGTGAGAGTAATTACAACGGAACAGGACAACTGCTTGTCGATTTCCAGAGGAGTATGGTTGGAAGACGATGATCTACATCTTGCCCACACTGATGAAGCTTGGGGACAAAATCTGCCAGACGATACTTGGTATTCTGAGGAAGTGGATCACATGACTAGGAGCGGGCGGTATTTCAAGCCCCCACACATGGACCAACCAGAAGTATCCGAAAAGGACAACGAGGCTAAAAAACAGAAGGACAAACTGTTAGAGGAGGAAGCTGTACTGAAGCAGCTAAAAAAGATCCAGGCAGACATATCTATCTGGGGGTTGCTCATGGCTTCACGAGTACACAGGCAAGCCGTCCTATCAGCAATAGATAAGGCCAAGCTGTGTATCGACACAACTCCTGAACAACTAGTGGGACTTGTCTTCCCGAGAGGTGCTTCACCAACTTGACCTTCACGGATAAGGAATTGCCGCCCGAGGGCTCTACACACAACAAACCGCTATACATCTCAGTTGAATGCAGAGAGAAGTGGGTGTCGGTTGTACTGGTTGACACTGGGTCTGCGATTAATGTTTGTCTATCGCGCACAGCCTATACTATAGGCTTGAAGCCAGCAGACTTTGTACCACATGGCCCAGGTGATCTGAGCCTATGACAACACAAGCAGGGATGTGATAGGGACAGTTCAGATCAGAACACAGGTTGGCCCGGCACAACAGGACATTGAGTTTCATGTCTTAGATGTTCTGGCTACCTTCAACTTGTTACTTGGGCAACCGTAGCTGCACCAAGTAAAAGTTGTTTCTTCCACCTTGCATCATATGCTGAAGTGCCCCCATGGGAAGGGGGTAGCTATTGTTTTTGGGAATTCTTCTATACATCCTCCGCTGAAGGTCACTACACCAGTACTGGAAATTGTACACGGCGATGAGGATGTTTTCTTGTCTGGGTTTACCTTGGCTAAGGCCCAGATGGTGCAAAATATCCTAGTTGTTGATGAGGGCCTATACGTCAGTGCTCAAATAGTGCACCTCATGAACAAGCTACACCATATACCCGGGATGGGATTAGGAAAGAGTGGCTGGAAGGGCATTACTGCACTGGCCGAAGTGCCACATAACCCTCATGCCTTTGGTCTAGGTTACACACCTACCAAAGAGGACTGGGTAAGAAAAGGGAAAGAAATGGCAAGAAGAGCCAAAGCTAAGCAAAATGGGAAGCACTATGAGCTTGTACATAGACCAATTCAGGGAACTCTGAACGGCCACTTTGTTTGGGAGGGGAAAGATTTCCCATTTTGCGGCTTTGCTGAGCCATGGTTGAACTCTGAGAAGCGGCGTTTGCCTGGCTTTGAGATTTTCTTTAACCTACAGCTGCAAGAGGATAAAGCCACAGAAGAACTGATTGACTTAACACCTGAGGCTGAACAGAGTACAGAGGATGAGTCCAATACCAATGAACTTGGGATAGCAGCAGCGCTGGCTTGTCTCCTTTCGGATCCTTAGATCAAATCGGAGAGCTCGGGGGGTAACTCCACTGTTTCCATGATGGGAGATCAATCAGGTGTGGACCCTTTCAGTGGTATTCTGGATGCATCTAACGCACCCTCTCTCATTTGGCAGCTAAATGAGGGCTTTTTTGTCCAGCAGTTCTGAATCAAGTAGTGAGTCGGAATCTGATTCCACAGAGTCTATGGAGTCGGAATCAGATTCCAATTCTTCTGAGTCGGAGTCCGTTATTCCTGGGGTTGATAACTCGGATGCCATTGTTTTGCCCAGGTTGTCTTTTTCCTTTTCTTTTGAGTCGGTTGTAATTGAGGAATTGGATGAGCTGGCTTTGCATGAGAATGATACCACTGTTATTTCTGGGTACTTCTCTGTGCCACTTGTATATTGCATTGATCATGACTTTCAAAATTTTGATAAAAACAACGACGAAGGAATTTCTCTGGTTTTGAAACATTTGATTGATCGAGGGGAGGAGAGATTTGTAAAACCCCTTGTCGATGAAATCACTCCAATTAATGTGGGTACTAAGAAGGATCCACGTCTGGTCTAGATCAGGTCCACGTTGTCTTCGGAGGAACGCGAGTGCTTAGTTGCTTTATTAAAAGATTTCAAAGATGTTTTCGCGTGGTCCTACGAAGACATGCCTGGAATCAATCCTCGGATTGTACAGCACCGGATCCCTCTTGACCCTACGGCCCGACCCGTTAAGCAGACGCTTCGGAGAATACGCCCAAATTGTGCTTTGAAAATCAAAGAGGAGGTCACCAAGCAGATAGATGCAGGGTTCTTGCTAATATCTGAGTATTCTACTCAGTTGGCCAACATTGTTCCGATGATGAAGAATAACGGCAGAATTTGGGTGTGTGTGGATTTCAGAGATCCAAACAAAGCTAATCCGAAAGACGATTTTCCTCTACCACACATCGATGAATTGGTGGACTTCACCGCAGGCCATGCATTGCTCTCCTTTATGGATGGGTTTTCCGGGTACAACCAGATTTTGATGGCACCCGAGGATAGAGAGAAGACTGCCTTCACCACGCCGTGGGGAACCTACTGCTACAGGGTGATGCCGTTCGGTCTGAAAAATGCTGGGACTACTAATCAACGGGCTGCAACCACCATCTTACATGACATGATCCACAAAGAGGTTAAGGTATATGTGGACGACATGATTGCCAAGTCCAAGAAAGAGAGGGCCACTACACCGCCTTGAAGAAATTTTTCCAACGGATCAGAGAATATTCGTTCAGGCTGAACCTACAAAAATGCATTTTTGATGTCACAGCAGGGAAAATGCTAGGTTTCTTGATCATACAGAGGGGCATTGAGGTTGATCCTTCCAAAATCAAGGCCATCCTAGAAATGCCACCACCAAGGACTGAAAAGGAGGTGCGAGGCTTTCTAGATAAAGTGTAATTCATAAGACGATTTATTGCAAAATTAACCTTGACTTGTGAACCACTGTTTGGTCTCTTGAAGAAAGGAAAGAAATTCCAATGGGATGACCGATGCCAATTTACTTTTGAGCAGATCAAGCAGTATCTCCACAATCCGCCTGTGTTGTCGCCGCCAGAGCTGGGGAAACCATTGATTTTGTATCTGTCAATAACTGACACGACAATGGGTTGCATGCTTGTGTAGGAATCTGAGGATAGAGTGGAGAAAGTTGTCTATTACCTAAGCAAGAAGATGCTGGAATATGAGACCCGCTACACGCCACTGGAAAAGGCTTGCTTAGCCTTGGTATGGGCTACCAAGAAGTTAAGGCACTAACTGTTTGCTCACTTTGTAATTCTGGTTTCAAGATTAGATCCCATCAAATATCTCTTCGAGAAACCAGCACTTATGGGTACACTAGCCCGTTGGTTGCTTCTTCTCTCCGAACTTGATCTGAAATATGTGACTCACAAGTCTGTGAAGGGGAGAGCGATAGGGGAGTTCCTAGCCGATCACCCAGTAGAAGGGGACGAAGCAGTAGAATACCTGTTCCCGGATGAGGTTTTTTTTTTGCAAGTTGAGGAAGAAACTTGGACAATGTACTTTGACGGAGCTTCTAATCAGTACGGTTACGGGATAGGGGTATTGCTGATAGCACCCGACAATTCCCATATACCTTTAGCTTTCAAACTCTGATTCAAGGTATCTAACAACGAGGCAGAATACGAAGCATGTATTGTTGGCTTGGAAGCCGATCTGGAACTAGGGGCAAAACGGTTGGACGTCATTGGGGACTCAAACCTAGTTGTGTCTCAAGCAAAAGAAGACTGGAAGGTTAAGGAAGAAAGGATGAAAATCTATCACCAAACCTTGGATGTTCTGATTCCTAGGTTTGAGAAACTAACCTTCACGTATATGTTAAGAGAACAATAGGTTCGCTAACGCTTTATCAACTCTATCTTCCATGATAGACATCCCTCTGAGAGTCCGAATGCGTCCGATCATCATTGAACAGAGGTATGTGCCGGCCTACGAGTTGATTGCCACGATAGATGAAGTACAAGATCAGAACCCCTGGTATCATGATATCTGGAACTTCTTGGAAAAGGAAGCTTATCCACTAGGGACAAATGCCAAAGATAAAAGGGCAATACAGCGAATGGTTGCTCAGTTTATCATCTGCGGGGGTAAATTGTACAAACGAGGCCATTTGGGAATGCACAAGCTGTGTGTTGATACAGAAGAGTCGAAGCGCTTAATGGAGGCCATCTACGAAGGGGAGTGCAGATCGCATATGAGTGGAGCAATGATAGCCCGAAAGATTCTCAGGCAAGGTTACTACTGGTCAACCATGGAGGAGGATTATATCGGTTTTGTGTGGCGATGCCACAAATGCCAAATTCATGCAAATCGCATGAATATCTCGCTGTCGATGCTATACAACATGACTTCACCATGGCCATTTTCAGTCTGGGGAATTGATGTTATTGGGGCAGTTACACCGAAAGGCTCAAATGGGCATGAGTATATCCTACTGGCAATAGACTACTTTACAAAATGGGTTAAGGCCCAATCCTATGCAGTGCTGAAAGCGTCGCATGTAGCCAAGTTCATCAGGAATAACATTATTTATTGTTATAGGGTCCCAAATGAGATCATTTCAGACAATGGTTCCCATTTTGATAGAGAGGTGATCGACTTATTGGACAAATACAACGTGGCTTTTCATAAGTCATCAGCATATCGACCGCAAACCAACGGAGCTATTGAGGCCACCAACAAGAACATCAAGCACATTTTGCAGAAAATGGTTGAGACTTACAAGGACTGGCCAGACAAACTGCCATTTGCTCTTTGGGGCTATAGAACATCAATTCAGACATCTACTAGGGCAACTTCATATTCTCTGGTTAATGGGATGGAGGTTGTTCTGCTTATTGAAGTTGAGGTTCCGTCGCTACGGGTTATGGCTAAGTGCCAGATAGCAGAAGCGGATTGGCAGCATAGTAGGTTCAAGGAACTAATGTTGTCGACGAAAGTAGGCTAAAAGCACTGTACCATGTCCAAGGATGTCAACGCAGAATCGCTAGGGCTTTCAACAAGAAAGTTAAGTCCAGGAATCTTAAGGAAGGGGATTTGGTGCTCAAGGACAACCGGGCTCCCATCCATGACCCTAGGGGCAAGTTCAGACCTAATTAGACTGGTCCTTATATCATCAAATCAATCTGGTTAGGTGGAGCTGTCATTCTTATGGACCTAGATGGCCTGGAATTCTCCCAACCAATCAACATGGACAAGTTGAAGAAATATTATCCTTGGGAAGCTCGTTAGGCCGAAAACCCGAAAGGGCGACCTAGGCAAAAGTTAGAGCACAAAACTTAGAAAAAAGAAAAGCTGGGCTCGCAAGGTTGAAAACCTAGAAAGGGCGGCCTTGGCAAAAGTTAGAGCGCAAAAGGAGAGTGTTAATACCCGAGTGAACTCGAACCGAACTACGTAAGGCCTGATTCCCATCTTCGGGATACGTAGGCAAATTCATTCTGAGGTTCAGCCGTAAACACTTCAAACTCAACTGTCCTGTCCATGAGATTGTTCAGGTCAACTTTGTCTTTTCTGTATCTCAAGAGGTCGACTATGATCTTCAGTATGAGAGCTGGTGTACAGTGCAGTGCTATTCAGACAAGGGGCAACTTTCCATTTGCTGGATTCGGGGTTGTACATCTCGAGGATTGATTCCAAGTGTGTCAAGTTGTGATCCTTATCGAAAATGATTTTGAAAAGTTTTGATAAAAGTTGATTTTGTTCAAATTAATCTTTTTACAACTTAGACCATTTTTAGTCCAAAAGGAAAATTTTCAGTGCCCACAACTTCAATTTCATTGATTTCAATACAAAGTTCTCTAACTCTCAATCCACATCAAAGTTGCTTTTTTATTACATTCAAAAAGAAAACTTGAAAGTACAGATCAAAGCAATAAACTTGGGGCATCGATGAGTCAGGTGTTCCTGCGTCCCCTCCTAGAGCTTGTGGAAGCTTCAGATACTAAAGTAGGCCCGGTGTGTACCTCATCTTCAAGCCAAGCTATGCATTCGCCAGATAAGGCGTAATTGAAATTGGAAGCGGGAGCCAGAAGTTCTCTTGTCCTCCATGCAGTGAGATATCAAGCTAGTTGTGAACCTCGGGTTGGAAATGAAGCTAGGTACTCTACTCCTTCTTCTGGGCAAATCTGGTCGTGTTCAAACTAATGCCTGAATCGGAATGAAAAGTAGAATACGTAGTATGTCAAGCCAACCAGCTGAATGTCAGGTTGCCGAGCCATGCTATAGCTCATATCGGGCAGATCAAACCGGGGGCAACACCAAGCAATGTCAGCAGCGGACCTGTTGTACATCCAATGGCACCACCACCCCTCATTCGGGAAATCAACAAGCCGTTGGCGAAAGAAATAGCCTCGTGCTGAACAGGCAGGGCAAGAATCCACTACCTTTAACTTGTCCATGAGCTATATCTGGGGAGGGATGAAAAAAATAAGAGAGATTGAAGAACAGAGAGGTGTGTGTGGAGAGAAAAAGTGAAAAAGGGTTTTGAGAGAGAAACAGAGCCTGAGTACCGAGTGATGTAAGAAACACAAATGAGATAGGGTGGGAAACACTACCTGTAAAATTAGTGGACTTCCTTCGAATTTGGTTGTCTCCTATCGATCAAAGGCGTCCAAGCCCATTAAAGTTTTGGCCAATGCTAAGCCAATACAGCTTTTTCCTTCTTTCAAGCCTTGGGCTACTTTGATCAAGCGAATGCTAGACCTTCTGAAACTGGGGCAAGTAGAAAATGAGCCAACATACACAAATAGAGGGCATGCTGTCGAAAACTTTGCTAAAGACGGTCGCCACGGTTGCCGGCGTTAGAAAATCGATGAATCAAACTGGGAATATCCAGCTCTCTGTTGTGAGCCAAAGATAGGGCATCGTATAGAGTGAGTCCACACATCTTTTCTAAAGCTTGGACGTGACCAAAATGGGACTGGGGAAAGATTTCCTCGTCACGCCAGGATTCCATCAGAACTTGGAATTCTTTAATTGTAAGGCATATCTCTTGCCCCCCAAAGCTGAACACATGTGTAACTGGGTTCCAACACTTAGCCACGGCTTGAAGGAACGGGAAACACAATGGAGAATGACTTAGCAAGAATAGTGCATTTATCTTGAAACCCCGAAAATTCACTTTTTCCAAGCCACCTAAAGTTACAATCCAATTTGAGAGTTTTTTGGCAAAGAATGGCTCCATTTGTGGCCAAAATAGAGCTGGAATGAAGAAACTACAAAGTCCCAACTTTTGTAGAAGATAAGGCACTAAGTGGAAGATAGGTGGCAACAATCTGGAGGTCCCTTGCACTGATGGCCAACCGGCTAGTGCTGGTAGCCGACCAGCCACCTTTTGAGCCTACCGGCCATCATTTGTGGCCAACAACCACCACTTGTGGCTGACAACCTCTGTTTATGGCTGATGGTCTCCTGGTTTATCCTCTGGTCCGTCTATGTGTTGAGAGTGCTAAGAACCTGTGTTTTGTTTTGCTCTTGGTACATTATGATGTCTTGTTTTAGTAGTTTTGTTGAGTCACTTTTGTGTTGTTTCAATTTGTTTATTGAATTGTTTCAATTTTCTTATCGAGTTGTATTCGTTTCACTTATGGAATTGTATTTGTATTGTTTTTTTTTATTGAGTTGTTGCATTGTTCATTGAGTCGTTTTCCTTAATTTGTTAAGTGTTGGTCGGTTCATTACCTGATCAAGAAGGTTATGCCCATACAATATTCAATTTCCATCAATCCCGTTTTTGTGCAATGCGATGCTCGGAATGTAAAACACAAGACCTTTTCAAAAGTTGATTTTCATTCCAATCATGGTTTCTTTTTACAAAAAAGTACAAGTCTCTCTTCTTCTTTTTTTTTAAGAAAATAAAAACTGTACAATGTGCTAACACTATTAGCAAAAAGAGACTAAGCAAGAACATATGAATCGGCGCCAGCCGCCTCAGGAACGAGAGGCCCTCTTCATCCACTTTTTGGGCGCGGACTCAGTGCTATCTCCATTGGCACCACTATCAGAGGCCCCCGTATCTGAACTAACTATTGAACCTGCCTCAGCATCATCTCTGCCCTCATAATCTGAGCCAACGTCGTCGCCTCCATCCTTATATGACTCTGACTGTGGACTTGCTACCTTCTCGTCCTCGCTTGTCTCATCATCATCATTGTCCAAGACGGGCGCTGAAGGGCCACTCTCATCATGGATGCCCCTAGCTCTGCCTCGACTGCGTGCTGGAGCCTCCCGTCTCTCTCTTCCTACTGCCGGAGTAGGCACAATGGTCCTCCTGCAGCTCCCGCTGGAGTGCTCGGTGTGGCTGGGATCTAAAAGAGCAGTTTGTCAAATACATCAGTCGCGGTGTATATCAGGCACAAAAATGATATGCAGCATGAGTGTATGAATGCAGTGTATGGATGCAGTGTATGGATGTAGTGTTTGAATGCAGTGTATCAAATCAGAGCAGTGTGGAACAAATTACAGTTAAAATGCTAATGTATCAGCAGAAAGTGTGATGACATGAAGTGCAAACTGAAGAAAATTACTGGAATTCTGTAGAGGCTGAGCAGGTTCATGCTCCTCTGCATCATCTCCATCAGGGACGCCGCTAGCTCGAGAGCCTTCCGGATGTACTCTATAGGTGCCTGCAAGTGCGTTGAGATGATTAGTGTTCTACAAGCATAACTGAAATGAAGTGAACATGCAAAATGTAAAGTGTGGTACGTACTGGAGTCGGGCCTCGAACCCCGATAAGCTCGTGCCCGGCTGGTGCAGGCTCAATAGGGATCTAGTAAGCCTTCCCGGTATGCCACCAACGAGTGTAGTAGGCAGCTCTAGCCATCCTGTCCCCTGTCTCGTCTGAGAATCTGTCCTGCCACTGGTCCTGGTCACCCTGGCCCCTCTATCTCTGTCTCGCAGCTGGAGCCCTCGCTCTCTTACCTCCACGGGCGCCAGTCAGAGGTGGCATGAGGTATGTCTGAATGAAGGCTGTATAATCACCCTCGACTCGAAAAAAGTTAGCGTTCCAGTTCCTGGAGAAATCAATCATCTCCTGAAAAGTAAATTTCTCTATGGGTCTCATATATATCAGAGATGGCATGGGAACTACTAGCTTGGGCAAGCCAATGGTCTGGCGTAAGAACCGCTCCCCTAAGAACCATGCCCGACAAACCAGGCCCTCAAGTAGGAGCTGGAAGTGGGAAGCCTCTCGAGCACCAGCAAACTGATCCCTGACGCCCTCAGGCATTATCGCTCAAGGCTGCCAAGTGATCTGTAAATAAAGAATGCGCAGATTGTTAGTTGTCATTAGATATTGCGATATGAATCAGAATCAAAGGAAAATGGAAATAAACATGAATCTTGAGTTACTTCAGCCGTAGTCACAGTGTCGAAGTATCGACGGAAAAATGGGAAGGACTCTCTGGTCCTCCGTAGGCACCTGCCATCATATCGGTGCGAGTATGGCATGACAAGAGGCATCTCCACCTCCGGCACTGGGGCAAGCATCGGAAAATAGGCATATACCCATAGCTGCAGAAAGCGAAAGGGCAACAGAGAGTATACCACAGACAAACATAGGTAATGCGGAAAGAAGAGTATGTGTGCCATGTCCAGAAAATACAATGTGCAAAGAATGCAGAATATAGAGAAGATGCAGAAAGCAGAATGTGTGTGTGCGGTGTACGGAGGGTGTAAAGCAGAAATCAGACTGTGTGTGCACAGTGTACGGTATGGGTAGTGTACAGAAAGTGCAAAGCAGAAAGCACAATAAGAAATGCAAAACTGAAAAGTAAAGCATACCTCCCAGGCCCTCCAGTAGCCTCCAATCAAATGTCCACTAATGCGGGAGGTCGAGCTCATGTATCCATATAAGGTGGCCGAGCTTGCACTGCCCCAATCGTAGAATTGGACACGGGACAAGTCCACCAAGGCGCTTATTAGGGTATAGCCTGACAGTGTTCGCCCTGTCTGCGAACAAGGTAGTGCCAAAGTGGAACATCAGGAAACCTCAGGCATACTACTTGATCTCCTCTTGGGTCGTTGGTGATGTCCCTCTGAAATTATCTGCAAACCAGGTGTATCAGACCTTCCTTGATCAAGGGATAGGTGGGCGTGCCCCTAGGAGATAAGTACAGGCGGCCTCCCACTCGCCCATATCTTTATCGTAAGGAATCGGATGACCTCCCACCTCTATGCCAGTGAACATAGAGAAATCGAAGGGAGTCATCGTCATCTCCCCTGTAGTAGAGAAGTGAAAGGAGTCAGTGGTATCCCACCACCTCTCTACGAAGGCTCCCAATAAAGGCCTACTCGCTATGAGACGTGAGAGCCCCATGCAGAACGAGCCAAAGCCGGCCTCATCGATGATGTAGCGAACATCGTCGGGGAGCTCCATGTACCACTCCCTCGCGGAGGTGGTCCCGTATCCTCTGATGGCGTGTGAATCTCCCTGTATTCGTGACAAGCAAATGAAAGGCAATGTAAGTAATACAGTGCAAGAGTGTGATTTAGGTAAGCAATGCAAGGTACATTGGGAAAATGTAAGAATACAGTGTATACCTCAGAGGCGCCATAAGATAAATGAGACTCCGGCTCGCGCAGCAAGAGGTCCTCTGGTGCGCCTTGTGCAAACCCTCTGAACTGACGAATGCTATCGGGTGGTAGCATATGTATCTTAGGATGATACGTCGCCGGGTCAAAAGGTCGAACACTGAGTGGCAATGGCATAATCTTTGGATCCACCTCCAACTTCGGAGAAGCTCCGTCACGTGGGATGTCATCTGCCATCTCTAAAGAAGATAAGAAAATGGTCGGAAATGGGGAAACTGGATAGAAAAGGCCAAAAGTCAACCCTAGAAGAGAGAAAGGGGAAGAAAAAGTCAAAACCCGGGAAAGGGCACCAAACCCAAGAGAAACTCAAGGGAAACAAGCCTCAAGTGGTGAAAATGAAGAAAGAGGCACTGAAATCGACTTTCAATCGATTCAAAACGGAGTAAACTAAGAGGGTTTAGCGAAGAAAATGTTTATGGGGCGTTGGAAAACGCGTATGATGCTCGAATCTAAAGAGAATGAAGGTCTACAGAGGGAGAGGGGAGATTTTCAGACTTAAGGTTGTGGGGAAATGAAGTATAGGTGAGTATACTTAAAGACCCAAGTGAAATGTCCATCCTACTCCGAATCTACCATCGGTGGTCGACAGCCACCATCTGTGGCCGACAAAGCCAATTTGTGGTCGATAGTGCTTAGGGGTGGCCGATGGGTGGCCAACACCCCCCCCCATGGTGGTCTTTCAGTTCCCAATGCTTCTATTTTGATATTTTTCTACTGTGTTGGTCCCTATTTCCCGAGAGGTGCAAGGAAAAATTACTGTCGAGCTCGAATCCTCTTTGTGGAGGCTTGAACTGTGTTCTCGGTGATCATTGTTTGCCTCTTATTGGACGAAGTGTATCCTTTTTGTATATTGCAACTCTTCTGAGAGGTAGATCGGAGAGTTGCTTTTTGAACCTGTTGCATTAGAACATTTTCATTGCATATGTAAGGCATGCGTCATGCATTTTGTACTTTAGCATAGAGCGTGCTTTTAATTGTGCATTGAACATGCATTTTGTACTTTAGTGTGGAACATGCTTTGCATAAGATATGCATTGTTGTTATTTTGCATAGAATATGCACGTTGCATTGTATTGCATTGTACATGCTCTCATATTTACATAGAAAATGTTCGTATCTGTTGCATAGGACATACGTTTGTTGTTATTGCATGGAATATGCATTTTGGTGTTGCATAGAACATGCTCCAATTTTCGTTGAATAGAATATGTTTCTGTTTTGTTCCTTGCATGTTGTGCATGAACATGTCCTTAACATTGTGTCATGGTTATTCGTCTTGCATAGAACATGCACTCTTGTTATATTATGCTTGTTGAGTTTCTTTCTCAAAGGCACGATATTGTATGTACAGTTCATTCAAAGCTGGTGCAACCAGACGATATTGTATGTAGAGTTCATTCAGAGGAATTCTAGGTGAGATCATTCCTGTCCCTTGAACACCTTGTTATGGTTGGAAGCATTCGGGTGTCCTCCGGTGTTTACACCACTCTCTTCCTGTTAGAGACATTTGGGCGTGTCCCAGTGTTCTCGTTGCCTTTTCTTCTGTCACATGTGACGCATTAGGATGTCTTCGGTTAGAGACATTTGGGCGCGTCCCGGTGTTCTCATTGCCTTTTCCCCTCTCGTGTGCGACGCGTTAGGACATTTTCGGTTAGAGACATTTGGGCGCATCCCAGTGTTCTCGTTACCTTTTCTCCTCTCGTGTGTGACGCGTTAGGACGTCTTCAATTAGAGACATTTGGGTGAGTCCCAGTGTTCTCGTTTCCTTTTCCCCTCTCGTGTGCGACGCGTTAGGACGTTTTCGGTTAGAGACATTTGGGCGCGTCTCGGTGTTCTCGTTGCCTTTTCTCCTCTCGCGTGCAACGCATTAGGACGTCTTCGGTTAGAGACATTTGGGCACGTCCTGGTGTTCTCATTGCCTTTTCTCCTCTCGCGTGCGACTCGTTAGGACGTTTTCGGTTACAGACATTTGGGCGCATCCCAGTGTTCTCGTTGCCTTTTCTCCTCTCGCGTTCGACGCGTTAGGACGTCTTCGGTTAGAGACATTTGGGCAAGTCCTAGTGTTCATTGCCTTTTCCCCTCTCGCGTGCGACGCGTTTGGACGTTTTCGGTTACAGACATTTGGGCGCATCTCGGTGTTCTCGTTGCCTTTTCTCCTCTCGCGTGCGACGCGTTAGGACGTTTTCGGTTAGAGACATTTGGGCGCATCCCGGTGTTCTCGTTGCCTTTTCTCCTCTCACATGCGACGCGTTAGGACGTTTTCGGTTAGAGACATTTGGGCGCATCCCGGTGTTCTCGTTGCCTTTTCTCCTCTCGCGTGCGACGCGTTAGGACGTCTTCGGTTAGAGACATTTGGGCACGTCCCGGTGTTGTCGTTGCCTTTTCTCCTCTCACGTGTGACGTGTTAGGACGTCTTCGATTAGAGTTATGAGACCCTAAACTTTTGTAAACCCTATTAAGTCCCTTACTTTTAAATTATTTCTTTGAAATCGCTCAATTTCTTAATTAATTGCAATTTTAACCCTAGGATCAAAATACATGCACCAACTGAAAACTCGCAAGCCCTGATCGATTTTGATAACTTAGAAATCATTCTAATACCCTAATACTAATTAATTGACTCCATAAACGTAGAATTACTACTTGAAAACCCTAGGTTTTTCCGATTTTTATCACACTCGTCGGTTGATAGCCTTTTTATTCAAAACAAGAAATTCAAACCGAATTTGATTCTCTAACCCTAACTTAGTTAAATTCTACTCTAGAAGAAATGTTCCAAAATTAAGGCCTTAGCCCTCATGTTTTACTTAAATCACAAATTGACCCCAAGTTAGTACCATTGTATATATATATATTTGTAGCTCTTATTCATCAAATCTTTTTGTACACAATATCTATGGAATTTGTACACTAAATAAATAGGAAAATCTCCTCAAATGTTGAGCACATGGCTAGCCATCATACCTCCTAGGCTATAATCATTGTACTTTAGTACAAACAAATCCCTTGAAATCTTGGTGCAATAATGACCTTGGTACCTATAAAGATTTGCTATATCTATGAGTGTACTTCTAACTAGAAGGTATTTAAATTAGCCCTAAACCTAACTAGATCATAATTAAATACATAAATAAGGTTCCAATACATGAGTTTAATTCCAAGCCCTCACTTCTTTTATTAATTTCAAGATTTGCCCCAAACTAGTACATGTACTTTTTATACTATAGTACCACCAAATCAATTTGTGGATCTATATATACATTGAGAATATATCCATAGTACTCATATATTGAATAAAATATACCCCATTTCCTTTCCCCATGGCCGGCCAACCTAGAAGTGTGTGAGGGATCAATTTTCAAGGCTTGTAATCATGGCAATCTAGAAGCAAAAGTACCAAGCACCCCTAAATCTAGGGATTGTGTCCCCAACCTAGTTCCATTCCAACTAGAGACTAACTAAATCTTGTATAATCACATAATTAAGTCCCCTAATCACTCCCTATTCCATTAGACTCCAAGTAAATCCAAACTTTTCAATCCAATTCCAACTAATGGGCCTTTGTGTCTTTTCACACTAAATTTGCCTATATATACAACCACCCACTTAGCATAGCATACACAAACAACACACACACACACACACCTACATTCGGCCTAGAGGAGAGCAAGAGAAAAGTCTTAAGAGGGAGAGGAAGGAAGAGGAGGGCAATCTTGTTCAACTTGGCCTAGCCTAGCAAGTAAGCCACAACACAACTCTCTCTTTCATTTTCCTTTTTTGAATACATGCTCTTAAGGGTTCTAAACATTGTTTTCAGATGTGTTTCAATGATTTCCTTGTGTTAAAAAAATGAAAAGAGTCAAGCCATGATTCTACTCTTCTTGTAGTTTCCCTTAATCAGTACAAAACTATCTTTTTCATATCTCTCTCAAACTTTCCAAAGGCACACCTTCAAGATAAATTTATGAGTCTAATATCTATTATTTAGCATGTTTTCATCACACAAAAGAAATGAAGAAAAATTTCCCTTAGTGGATCTCTCTTCTCACAAATCCTCTTGTTTTTGAGTATTGTGCATTAAAAATCTGTTTTTACAGCCAACTTTCAAAAATTCTAGAAAAAGGTAGAAAAATATTCTGGACCTCATGTTTATGCCAAAATCTTCCTTAAGAAGTTAGTTTTCAAGGAAAATTGGTTTCATTGAAAACGAGTGAGCGATTTGTGAGAAACTCCAATTTTCGTAATGGTCGACGAATCTAGACAGCGTTGGAGTGTTTCTTAAATTACTAAAAATTTAGAAAAGCTATCACATTTCCGAAACATGTTCTGAAAACTTGATTAAATTCTCTACAAACCATAGGAAGGTCAAGTTTGGTAAAAATCTAAAATAGTCCTTTTGATTTTAATCTTTAAAGGGTACTGAATCTGGAAATTTAGTTTTGCATGGGTGTTTTATGCTCTTGTGTACATGAATATGCTTATTAGTACATGATCATATCTTGGTATGATATTGAATGTGTTATGGTTATGTTCCTTTTCTTCTTCAATGGATCATGCTCATGCTTATGTGGATATTATTATCTTGTTAAGTTGATCTAACTTTGATTTAAAACATTTAACTCAACGAAAAACTTCATTGGGGTGGTATTGGGTTTTCGATCACTTGAATATTGAAGAAATGATAATGTGTTATGTATGGATTGATGGGATGTGCTCCCTAATTGAAGTTTAAGTCTTGCGCAAGCAGTCGTCGCATAAACCCTAGAATGGAACGGACGTATTCGGACTCTTTGCGATGGTTTGATTGGTGAGATAAGGTTGGGTCCGGATGGGACATTTAGGAGGATAAAACTTTTTTGGAAGGATGAGGTTGGATTCAGGAGATAAAACCTTTTTCTTTTCGCTATCCCTTTTGAGGCCCTGCGGTTGGCGCTATGCAGTATATAACCGTTGGTAGGCATCCGAGGTTAGTTCTGCAACAAAGTAGCAAAAGGGGGAGTTTTGAATAGTCCGGTGTCCAATTCTTGTGGTTGGGAGGATGAAATCTCTTTGGGGGATTTCTAGAATACTAACCACTAACATTATAACCTTTGTTATCTATTTGAATGACATGTTCATTTCCTCTATTATTGAAATTGTTGTTATTGACTTGAATATCATGCTTCACTACTTGCTTGCTATAAATGTAATGGTGTATTGGATTGGGAAAAGGGGACGGGGTGTGTGCGCGTTTACTGGGCATTCAAAGCTCATGGCGTTTCATTCCAGGTATTGAAGACTAGTAGACCGGTCGATGGCAAAGATGAAGTATTTGAGGACATATGGCTATCCTATGAGAGTTAGGGGTTAGTTATGTTAAACGTGTTTGAGATTGTAAGTGATAGATCCCATGTTGTATTTAAGACATGATTTGTAATTTGTATATATATAACATTTGTAACCTATCCTTATACCCCGTCAACTTATGTAGGCCTTGTGTTAATACCTTGTCAAGGTCTGTCAAAAAGGTAGCTTTGCTATCTAAGGAGGTTGGACTTTGAAGGGAGGCTATTTTGACTCCTCCGACCTTCCTGGGATCTTGCTTGGTTATTATGCAAAGGACTCACTAGTGACGTTTCCTACTCTTGTAACCTTAGATAAACCCTGTATTTAATGGTTAATATATTATCTGATGTTCCCGATTTTTGGGGCGTCACAAGAGTCATTTGGGCGCGTCTCGGTGTTCTCGTTCCCTTTTCTCCTCTCGCGTGCGACGCGTTAGGACGTCTTCGGTTACAGACATTTGGGTGTGTCCCGGTGTTCTTGTTGCCTTTTCTCCTCTCGCATGCGACGCGTTAGGAAGTTTTCGGTTAGAGACATTTGGGCACGTCCCGGTGTTCTCATTTCCTTTTCCCCTCTCGCGTGCGACGTGTTAGGACGTTTTCGGTTAGAGACATTTGGTCACGTCCCAGTGTTCTCATCGCCTTTTCTTCTCTCGCATGCGACGCGTTAGGACGTTTTTGTTTAGAAACATTTGGGCGTGTCACGGTGTTTACACCATCCCTTCTTTCCTTCCGCGTGCAACACATTGGAATCTTGTTTGACGCCTCAGGTGCACCCGATGTTTGTGTTGTTCTTTGCCTTTCCTGCATGATGCGCAGTTAAGATTGCATAATTTTCTTACATCCTTTCTTCATGAAATATGGTTTAGTTTATGTTTACTTACTTCTGTTCATGTTTAAGTTTATTGTACCGTGTTTCAATTTGTTCAAATGTAGGATTTCTTTGCATGACACTTGTATCTAAATGTTTCATTACAGCCTCATTGCATGATCATAAGTTATATTCTCACATCGTGCATATCATTTGCATATTGCCCCAGAACTACGCTGGTTTGATTCCTTACAAAGGGATATGTATGCAACCTGCGGGGGCAACCGTTCTTTGTTTTACTTGTTTGTTTGTCCAAGTCTTCAGCCTCATAAAAAATGGGTCGTCTCTGGGTTTTGACATTCACTCCCGTCATTTTATGACTTCCGAGTTCTGTCAAAGAGGGGCAACTGTAGACACCCAATTTTTGACTGTCCTCAAGACTTAAACATCATCATTTGAACACTCATTGATTTTGTATGCTCGTGTTCGTCTTGAGTGCCCGAAGTTCTTGGCCGAGGGCCTTGTCTTTGAAGCCTTTGAACCTTATCTGCTTTGTGCTTGGTTATGGACCAAGAGCTTGTTATTTCAATTTTGGAGGAGAGGGTGGCCTGTCGGCCAGCTCCACAACCTATCGGCCATGACTTCTACCTGTCGGCCATCAGTGGTGGCCGGTCGGCTATGTTGGTGGTCGGTCAGCTACCAATGGTGGCCGACAGCCACCAGTCTCCTTTTTCCAGATATTTGTTTGCCAGCTGTGCCAGCTTTTGCTTACTGAACTGCATCTTCATACACGTGTATTGTAGGATGTATTGAAGCTCAAACCTTGTTTTTCTATATATAGGAGGTGTCTTCCCCCATTTTTGAGGGTTAGAAATTTTGGATCAAAAATCTCTCTCTCTCTTGTCATTTTGCATGCACTTGCTTGGATTCTCTACTGTTATGCACATCAAGCCTTAACCAAACGCTCTCACCTTTGAGCTGAGGTCCCTTGTAGCTTTGTTTGAGCCTTGAAAGGGGATTTGAGCTTGAGTTTGTGGCTAAATTGCATTTTGCTTCAAAGGTATGGCACTTACCTCACTTAAGCTTATTGTGCATATTTGCTTTGCTATCATTTTCAACTATTTTAACGTTGTTTTTGAAGTATAAAAAAACTCTATTTGTGAGGCATAAGAATGGTAGTTTGAGTCTTGGTGAGTTAGGGGGTTGTTCCCCCTTTTTGTTCTTTAGCTTGTGAGGCTTTTTGTGCCATCGTCCATCACCTTTAAATCAAACTTTTTGGGCCTTTTAACCACTAAAACTTAGAGTTATTTCAGTGGTAGAAACCTTGTTTTGAAGTCCAAAATTGGAGGGGTTAGCCTCCCCTCCTTGTGCTTTGTTTGCACGCCTAGATAGCTTAACATGTGAGCATGTTTTTCTAGCATTTTGTAACTTGATCTCAGCATGTTTTTGCTATTATTTTGACTTGTTTTAGCTCTTTTGGGGCTGGTTTAGTCCTTTGAGTCTTGTTTGGCATGGTTGTAGTGTTAATTCCTTCATTAGCGCAGTGTTTTAATGCTTGGATCATCTTTGTTTTGAGTTGAAAACATGTTTTAGTGTTGTTTTGCAATCCATTTTAGCACTTAAAATTTCTGCAACCTCCCTCATTTCTTCACTTTTTCATTTGCTTTGAGGGTTGGTTAACCTTCGGGTTGTGTGTAAGTTTGAGATCAAGGTTCGTGCTTAATGGTTTCAATCCTCTTTTGAGGGTTTCTACTAATCAAAGGCATGACCTCTTTCTTGCCTTAAATCATCCCTTGGTTGACACCTCTTCCATTAGAGGACACTCACCTTGGACTTAATCGATTGAAGAATTAATTGGTAATGTAAAATGAGTAAACAAAAAATGAACAAGTAAAAGAGGCAAGATAAGCATCTTTCGTGTTGCATCGCATGTGTTCGGATCGGACGTTAATTCGAACATAAGGAAAATAGGATGTTTCATACTCAAAGTGATGAAACGTGCCACTTTCCTTAGTCACCATCACCCTTGATCATGCATGATAGGGTGGTGGTTGTTTTAGTATTGTTTGTGAATTCATTAAGCTTGTACAAGTTTGATTCCTTAGCCATCATGCATGGAAAGTGCTTGGTTGATGGTTTGAGGGCCAAGAGTTGTACTCCTTTGACCTTGTGTGATGATAAGGAGGGTAACCGCACAGATAACCTTTGAGAATACACTGTTTTGCCTCTGTTTGCTCTCTGTTGCAACAAAAAAGGAAGTTCAGGGCAGGGGTGGCCGATCGGCCACCAATGGTAGCCGACGACTACCATTGGTAGCCGACCGGCCATCAATGAAAAAAGTTGCTCAGTGTGTTCCTGAGGTGGAGCAAAGGTGTTCTGGAAGTTGGTGCAATCTTCAGTGATCAAAAAATGTGCAAACAAAGGCTGCAATGGCAAGGTGGTGGCATTTTCGGGTGGAGAAGCCGAGCATGCATGCATCCCTCACCCCTCAAGGCCATTTAATTGCTTTGTTTAGTTAATTAGTGATAGCTAATTTACTCGCTTTGTAATTAGTTAGTTAAAGTGTTACGCTAATTAATTTGTTTTGTAATATTTAATTAGCATAGAATAGTTAGTTAAATATCGTGTTGTAATAATTAGTTAACTAGAATAGTTAATTAATTTTGGTTTGTATTAGCTTAGTTTAATTAGCGCAACTAGTTAGGTTATTCATTCGGACCCTCCTTTACGAGGGCATAATGTTGTAATAAGTGTGCGTGCATGTATGCATGTCTTCCAACCCCGCGTCTTTCTCCATTTTATTTAATCACTTTCGATGGTTAGATTTGGGACATATTTTGATTAGCATGCCTTATGCTCACATGTTTTCATCCATTCATTCTTCTTGCATGCACCGAGGCTCGGCGCATCATTCAAACTGCATTGTCAATTCAATACTTCTTTGAATACGTGTTTCAAAGCATGCTATCAAAGTGTTGCAAATACCATGATTAAGTAGCCGAGCCTATTTAGTTACATCATTGCATGTGTTGCATTAGACATCTTAACATAGTTAGGATCATGTATCTTTCTAACTAGCTTATGTTTTGGCTTGGAGTACTCTGTGAGCTTTTACGCTTTAGCATACTTGCATGAGTGTGATTGCCATATTGCCATGTTTCACATGCTTTCCATGAGGCTATGTGCTTACTTGCTAAATTGCATGAATGCCTGTGGATGAAGGCTTGTTGTTTGAATTGGAACAATTCAACGAATGTAAGTTTTAAGCCCACTTTGTTGTGGCAAATCATGTTTTAAACCCACTATGTTTTGTGGCAAATCCGCATCTTTAAGCCCAATTGAGGGTGGCAAATTCAAACCATTTTCACAAGCAAACATGACTTGAAATGTTCCAATTCTTGCGATGTAGTCTATACTTGTATGCGTGCGCATCACATAGTAAGGTTAGATTAATAATTGGAATAAGAACACATAATGTTTATAAAACATCATATCATGGTTAGTAAAGGCTGATCTTTGATCGGGCGAGCGGGGTGCTCAATTCATGACCTTCCCCCCTTGTATCCAAGTTCCCGAGCCTAGGCAACTTTGGTGATGACAGACACATGGCCTTCGGCACGAGTCAGGGTTTCCTAATTTTTCAAAAACAAAATATTTAGGTGGCGACTTTGTAATCTGGCAAAGCAGTCCAATGTTGGCATTATTTGATTGAAAATCGATTTTCCAAAACGATTTGTCGAATTTGGGCTCTTTGGTAATTATCAATTTCACATTGCACTTGTAAGACTAGATTCAGAACTGCCAGAGTCCGAACTGTGAGGCCTTTCTTTTCAAGCCCTTTCTGAAAAGCGGGGGCGCGGAAAAGGCGAGTCCACACCTTGTATCCATTTTGCATGCATTAAGATTCAGATCATCATAATTGACGTCGTTATCATTTCCTACTTGATTATGTGTGGTACCTTATGCTTTGAGTTGATTCACATATCATGTTAGTAGCCGAATCTAGTAGTTGCATTTTTGTATGCATTACATCAGCCATTTTGCATATTAAGATAATGCATTTTTTCTAACTACCTTCTTTTCTTTGGCTTGCTGCGATTGACTACTTGGTGAGCATTTTTGTTTTAGCATATTACATGTATGTTTGTGTTACCATGTCAAGCATACTGCCATGAGGCTACTCGCTTGCTTGAAATATCTCTTTGAATGCCTATGGATGGAGGCTATTTTGCTTACGTTGGAATAACTTCGATTATTGTACATATGAGCTTGCTTTTCCTTTGAGTTGCACATATTCAAAAACTCTTTTCAAGAAATCATTAAAGCAAAGCATTCCAAAGTAAGTGACATGGTCTATACTTGTTTGCTTCACATAGTGATGTTAGCATATTAATAATCAGAACATGAGCATATAATGTCCATAAAATTCACATCATGACTTAGTAAAGGCTGATCTTTGATCTGATGAGTGGGGTGCTTAATTCATGACCTTCCCCTCTCATACCTAAGTTCCCGAGCCCAGACAACTTTGGTTATGACAGACAAGTGGCCTTTGGGACGAATCACTGGTTTCCTAAATTTCCAAAAAATATTTAGGTGGCGACTCTAAAATTTGGCCATGGAGTCCATTTTTGGCATTTCTAATGATTAATGGATTTTCTTAGATGTGCCGGATCTGGACTCTTATTTGTTTTTTTTTCTGTTTCACATTACACTTGTGAAACCAGATTCAGAACCACGGGAATCCGAACTGTAGCATGATCGCATCCAAGGAGACTAAACCCCTATGAGGAGCGTGAAAAACCAACTACACAACTAACAATGAGTATGCCATCGACGTATAGACACAAAATGACATAATCTCTATCAATGTCTTTGACATATATGCATTTGTCACACTCATTGATTCTAAAACCATTTGACAACATAACGTTGTCAAACTTCACATGTCATTGCTTAGGAGCTTACTTCAAGCCATATAATGACTTGACAAGCCTACAGACTTTTTTATTTTTCCCTAGAGCTGAAAACCCCTTGGGTTTCTCCATGTAGATTTCCTCATATAAATCTCCATTTAAAAAGCTGTCTTTACATCCATCTGATGTATCTCCATACCACGTAAAGTTGTTATCACAATCACCATGGGAATGGATGTAATCCTTGTCACAGATGAATATGTATCAAAGTAATCTAGGCCTTTTCACTACTTGTATCCTTTGATAACTAGTCTAGCTTTACACTTAGCAATTGACCCATCCGCTCCATTTTTCTTTTAAAGATCCACTTACTCCCCAAGGCCTTACTGCTTGGGGATAGATCAACCAACTCCCAAGTATGGTTTTGTAAGATGGAGTCCATCTCAATCTTAATCACTTCTTTCCACAAAGAACTTTAAGGTGAAGTCAAGCTTTATCGAAAGTTCGATGTTCTCCCTCTAACATATAAGTCAAGTAGTCCGGACCAAAGGATTTGGAAGTCCTAGCCCTCATACTCCTTCTTGACTCATCTACTTGCTCATCTTGATCACTATCACTAATTATCACTAGGATCATTTTCAAGTTCCTTTTCAGAACTTTGATCCTCCTCTCAGGCTCGGCAAGGAAACATGTCCTCAAAGAAAGACACATTCCTTGACTCCATAATGGTATTCTTATATATACATATATCTGAAATATCAGACTTATGCACAAGAAATCTATATGCACTACTATTTTGTGCATAACCAATGAATATACAATCCACGGTTTTCAGTACTTGATGCCACCACGTGATTGTACGACTTTCAAGTCACACACATCACTATGCACTAAATCTAAAGGCTCGATACTTCTTTCAACAGAATGAAATAAAGTCCTTGTCAACCCGTTTCGATGGAACCTGAGTTTAGTGCTTTGGATAAAGCAACTAAAGAAGCTGAATGACTTCGCCAATTCGTTGAAGATATTCCATGTAACGCCTCGAAAATAATGAAAATAATTCATCCCACAATAATTACCCATTAACGAATACATTTCAGAATAAGATCTCTTTACATTCATATGATCCATTTGTACAAAAGATGGCACATGCAATTATACATTCATAAGCCCTAACCCTGAATCTATAGCATGTATGTAGACACCCCATTTTTGACCACCCTTAAGAATTGGGCATCTCAGGTCGATTATTCGAGGATGAAGGATATGTTATGCAATCGCTCAATTTTTTCAAAAAGAAAAGCTCCAAATCCCAACCTTATACCCCATTATTGGACCAAAACATTTTTGACCAAAATTATTTTAGAACTTAAAACCCTCTCTTTCAATTTATTTTTTGAAAATGCTTCTACAATGTTTCAGGCACACATTTCGTTAAAAATTACACTTTTCGGTAAACCAAGCAAGGACAAAGTGGAAATAAATGAAAGAGAGGTGAAATCTTTGAAAAATCTTTCAAAACCTCTTATTTATAGGGTTGGAGTTGGATAAAATAATAGGGGAGGAAAGAAAACTAGTTTGGGAGAAGTTAGGTATCAATCCGATTAGGACAAAAACTAAGCAGCCTTTACTAAAATAGGCATATCTCTTTGCACATTTATAATTTAGATGTAAGGCCACCTCCATTGGAAATTAGACTTCTGAGGATTCAATTTGACTCAGGAATGACCTACAAAGGAGCCCGGATGAAGGAGATATGTCCGTTTCAAGTCGGCCCCAAAAACAAGTTTTTGTGGTCGGCACGGATGTGGCCTGCCAGCCACTTTAGCGGCCTTCCGGCCAGTGGTGAAGCTTTTGTCCTTTTCTTTGTGCTTTTTCGGTCTTTTGAGTGTCTTGCCGGCCACCAATGTCAAAAAATCATATTTTCTGTAGATATTTTCCTCCAGCTGTTTCCACAAAGTTCCAGTTGTCTATTTGTTGATATTTTGACCTAAGGCTCTTGTTTGCTATATATATACATGACCTATCTCTCATATTTCAAGGTTAGAAAAATTTTGGGAGTCTCTCTCTCTCTCTCTCTCTCTCTCTTGCAAAATTGTGCACATTAGCTTAGATATACTACACTTTTGCCTATACCTCCTTAACAAAAGTTGTTCATCTTTGAGTTAAGATTCCTTGAGGCCTTCTTGGAGCTTTAGAAGGTGGTTTTGGCTTGAATTGTTTCCTACAATTGTTCTTTGCTTCAAGAGGTATAATACTCCTCTTTAAAACTTGTTTTGCATACTTGTTTTTCTTATCTTTTCCCACTAATTTTGGGCTATTTTTGGGCTGTATAAAACCTATATTTTTGGGCTAAAACTTGTGATTTGGACGCCAATAAGGTTGAGGGGTGGTTCACTCTTCTTTATACCTTGCTCTCAAGGCCTTTACCTTTGTGATTCCCACCTTTGCATTATCTTTTTTTGAGCTTTTAAACACTAATTTTCAGAGTATATTCAGTGATAAAAATCATGTTTTGAAGTGCAAAATTGGAGAGGTTAGCCTCCCTTCCTTGTGTTTTGTTTGCTAGCCTAGATAGCTCTGTTTGTTAGCCTATTTTTCTAGCAATTTGTAACTTAATTCCAGGATGTTTTAGGCTCTATTTTGGACTGTTTCAACTCTATTTTTGGATGGATAAGTCATTTGGGTGTTGTTTTGTATGCCTCTAGTGTAATAGTCCTCACAAGCTTGGTGTTTTAGGCTTTTAGGCACCACCTATTTGAGTTGATAGCTTGTTTTAGTGCTTTTCTTACTTAATTTCAGCACTTGTTAAATCTCTACAACCTCCCTCATTTCTTCACTTTTTATTTGTTTTGAGAGTTGTTTCTACCTAGGGATAGTCTAAGCTTCAGATTGAGATTCATTGCTTAATGGTTTAATCCCCTTTTGGGGGTTCATTACCAACGGCATGAAACTTCTCTCATGCCTTAAACTACCCCTTGTTTGACACTTCCTTCCCTTCAAAGGACTTCTTACCGATGGACTTAATTGGTTAAAAAATGGGTTGGTAAGTTAAAATGGGTAAACAAGTTGAAACAAAAATGATGCAAGATAAGAAATTGGTTTTGCTTTGATGTGTTCAATTGGACGTTAATTCAACACAAGGTGAATTGAGGCATTTTATACTCAAAGTGATTAAATGTGCTAAGTTTCCAAGGTCTCCATTGCCCATGTGTCACGACCCAAACCTGCCCCTAAAATCCAAGGCCTGAACGGAAGCTAGATAATAGAATAAAACATTCATTGAGCTATGACTACATGCCAGGATCTTAATGTATCATCATACATAAGTACATAACATTTCATACACCACTCACATTTACTAAATGTGGAAAAGGGTATCAACCCCAAAAGTTAGGTATTGACAATATATACACATGTCTATTCTTCCAAATACCAACAAAACATGCAAACACATGGGTTTCCCAAAAATAAAACAAAAGAGTCACTTAGGGTGACTCAGCAAAACAGGTCTAGCAAAAGGCTCCTGGGCTGACCTCAGGTTGTCCCGCGACTTGATACCTACAAAACATCCATAAAAATGGAGTGAGCAAGGCTCAGTGAATGATAACAATACAGACAGATCAAGAGTACAAGTATAATTTAACAGTGCATATTCTTAAATCATAAGTTGGTCTTATTCATATTTCCTTTCCTGAACGGCCTCGGGCCCACATAAGACAAAACGACCTTAGGCCCAACGTAATACAGAACGGCCTTAGGCCCATTATAATAGCAAAACGGCCTCGGGCCCAACGAAATACAAAACGGCCTTAGGTCCATCATATTAACAAAACGGCCTTGGGCGCATCATATTAGCAAACAGAACGACCTCAAGTCCATATCTCTAGTGCCAAAGTTCAAACATATATCAAACATGTCTCATATAACATAAGTTGTTTCCTAAGAGAGTGAATGAGATATCGAACAACATATATAAGCACAACATGTGAATAAAACTTGATATTACACTACTATCACTCACTGTGATGCGGGTGAACGATGGTCCCCTCCTGTATGTACCCTACACATAGCACACAACTCCTAAGTACATCACCTTTCCTTAGTTTCCTTTTATTTCTCAATTATTTGATTCGTTCAGTTTCATGTAATTAAACGCATTATAGGAACATCGAATGGACATAATAACACATTTAGAGGGTCGAAAAGAGCGAAAGAAAATGACATAATTTTTCAGCTTAGGCCGCACGTACGGAAGTCCCCACTGTACGTGTGGGCATGTGCGTCGCACGTGCGGGCCGCACGTGCTTTTATTGCAGTGTAGCCCAATCTCTCTCCCATGCTTTCCGCACGTGCGGCTGTGAGCCCTGCACGTGTGGTTGTGCTTCCCACACATGCGGCCCTGGGCCCCCCGCACGTGCAGTTCTGGCTCTGTTTCTGGGCAGTTCAAAATTCATCAAAATCCAACTTTCAAAAGCATTTTAAGGCTCAAATACAAGCAAAATTCCTTTCTTCAACACAACATAAGGATGTAATACACATGATTCTTAACCCTAAATAGATCATAACTTATTTAAAGGTCATCTACGAAACTTGAGGATCATATTCTTTGCATTTTCTCACCTTACCATGATGAACCCAAAAGGGATACAATATATATATATATATATGGACCAAAACATGCAAATCTTGAAGCTATTCCTTCAAATTAACTCAAAATAGTTTAAATAAATACAATGAAACTTGATAATTTCCATGGATTTATCTCAAACAAGTTCTCTTGGTCAAAACCCTAACTAGTGTGATCATAAAACCTCAATAGTGCTTGATATTCATCAATCAAAGGGGAAATTTGGAGGATTTAAGTTAGTTTACACTCACCTTGAATTTCAATCCTCACTCTTGTTGAAGCCTCCTCTCTTTCCTCTTCTTCTCTAGCACCCTCTCTCACTCTCTCAGGAGATGTCTTTTTTTTTTGTGTTGACACTAAGTCACCCAAGACTCTTATATCTATCTAGGTATAAAATTTAAGAGGGCTGAACCTAAATTTTTCCAATTAATTCATTACGAATCAAATTTTTACAAAACTTAATATTATGTCCCTAAAATCATGCTAAACATAAATGTAAAGCCATTTTTGGGTTATCGCGCCTCTAAGGCTTCCAATTTCAAGTTCAACCGTCCTAATTTTAATAGATGTTCTCCAATAACCAACAGATAGAATGACATAATTAAATAATTCAAATATGTAAGCACAACTCCACATGGAATTTCACATTAAACATGTAATTATTCATATAACTAGATATGTAAAGCATATAAGAGTGTCGGGTTATTACACTCTTCCCCCCTTAAATAAGTTTGGTCCTCTAAACTTGCTTTACCTTAGGTTGAAAATAATTCGGGATACCGCTGTCTCATTTCCTCTTCTATCTCTCAAGTTGTTTTTTTCCCATAATGTTCCTGCCACCCCACTTTCACCATAAGGATCACTTTACTTCGTAGTTGCTTCATTTGCCAGTCTAGAATCTGAATTTGTTTCTCTGCATAAATTAATTTATCATCCAAGGTAATTTGTTGATAGTCTATTACATGAGACGGATCTTGAAGATGACTTCGTTACATTGATACATGAAACACGTTATGCACTTGCTCCATATTAGGCGAAAGAGCAACATGATAGGCTACTGGACCTACCCTTTCCAGGATTTGAAACGGACCAACGTATCGGGGTGCTAACTTACCCTTTTTGCCAAATCTTGAGTGTCTCTTTATTGGTGTGACTTTCGCAAAAACTTGATTACCCACTTCGAATTCTAAATCCCTTCGCCGGTGATTTGCATAACTCTTTTGTCTACTTTGCGTGGTCTTTAACCTTTCTTGGATAGTTTTAATTTTCTCTGTTGTCAATTGAACAATCTCAGGTCCAAACAACGACTTGTCAACAACTTTAGTCCAGCACACGGAAGAGCGACATTTTCTTTTATATAGAGCTTCATAGGGTGCCATTCCAATGCTTGAGTGGTAACTGTTGTATGCAAATTCCGCCAACGGAAGATGAGTTTCCCAACTTCCTTTGAAGTCCAAAGCACACATCCGAAGCATGTCTTCCTGTCACGCCCCAAACTCGCTCCTAAAAGTTTGGGCATGACCTACTCAGAAACGGACATTTAACCTAATATACATAACGGACGCGGCCTTAACTGAAGCATTAAATATCAAAATTTAATAAGAAATAAACTCCATTGAGCTACCACTACTATGCCAGGATCACAATTACCATAGCAGGTAAATAATATACAGAAACCTGTACCCAAACATCGGTTATGTGCATACACATATACAGCCCCAGCCTTGTGCTTAGGCGTGAAACAAAAACATTGAAGGTTAAGGAAGTTATGTACATTCAACCTTAGACAGAAATTTAAAATATGAGCCATCAACTTAACAAAACTTCACAAATCAAAAGTGGCTTCATCTAGTGCCTGGACACTCAGAGGTTGTCAAAAGAGGACAGATGACATGGGTTAGGACTGACCTCTCGATTGGTTACCTACAAAAGTAGACATAACCACAAGGTGAGCCAGGCTCAGTGAATAATAATACTCAATCAATTTGATACTCAATTAAGTTATAATACATTGCAAAGCGTAAGAGAATGCAGACATCATGTGGTTAATCTGATTCTGTACACATTTCAGAATGGCCTTGTCGGTTCACAACTTCACAGATTGGCCCTTGGCTTGTTGGGTTCACACATTCACAAATTGGCTCTTGGCCATATAGATTCATACTTCACAAATTGGCCCTCGGCCATATAGATTCATACTTCACAAGTTGGCCCTCGGCCTCACAGATGTCATAGAACGGCCATAAGCCTTGTAACTTTCACAGAACGGCCATAGGCCTCATAACTTTCACATCGGCTTCAAGCCCAATTCACATATGTATGGGCTCAACAGGTGGCTCGTACGGAGTCTAGAGGTGATTTGCATTGTAGAACTTTGTTCCATACCAGAAATTAATAGGTCTAACGGATTATACCGAACAACTCATCTCATATCATAGCATAACAGAACGGATAAACAGAATAGAATAATTCACATCATAGTGTGGGTCACATAATAATGTTATTAATATTCAATTCTTTCCTTGGATTGAGTTATTCATAGGTTAATCTGATATTTAGCATAATTTCTCAACGGTTACTAACATAGAAAGCAACATGTATGAAGTATCGTATAAAGTCATGTTCCCATTCAATATCATGTTCCCAGTACATGGGCTTACATTCACGATTTCTTCCTGTTAACCAACTTCACAGCATTAATAGTTGGTATGCAATCCTTATGCGGAATCACAAGTAATTTACAGATTATAGCACATTACAGATAATCTTTAAATGTAACTAGAATGTAGAGTAGTTCCAGAGTCATACCAATGTACCCAGCTCCTTCAATATTCACACAAGTTTGTACCGATTTCCCATCACATAAATGTTAACATAATCACTTGCAAGGAACAAAACGTTAATAATTATTAACGGTAAGTAAATGTTCGATTACAATACTACGACTCACAGTGTTGTGACGACGTGTTAGTTCCTCCCAGAGTGTGTCTTGCACACATTTCTATCTTGCACATTAGTCCATTCTCTTTGTTGAATCATTTACAGATTCATTTCACTTCAAATGAATTTTACACACATTAATAGGCATAAAATACAAATTCTAAAAATATGCGAGGGTTCAACACGCAAAATGGAGCAAACAATTTTTCCCAACATGGGCCGCACGTGCGGCTGTGAGCCCCGCACGTGCGGCAAAGACTCCCGCACGTGCGAGAGTAATGCCCCGCACGTGGTTTTTAGACAGAACCCAAAGTGCCAAAATCCTTCATTTCCCGCACGTGCGGCTGGGGTTCCCGCATGTGCGGCCATGACCCCCGCACGTGCGGCGATTCTGCATAGTTCCTGTGCAAAATTTCTAGCAAAATCCCACTTTTTGGTAAGTTTATAAGGCTTCAAGGGGGTTCTCAAAACATGTTAATAGGATGCATAGCACATGACAATCCAACTAAATTAGATCTCTACTTCCTAAAATTCACAACATAACTCAATTTCATGTTACTTCCATTAATTCTTAAGATTCATGAACACAACTCAATTCCCTCTTTACACACCCATAGATATGTATACACTTAACCATTTATTCAACAATTGAGCTCAAGCATAACAAGGAGAATGAAATGTAATTTCCTTTACATGGTTTACATTAACACAACTACAACATAAAGAAAGACATTAATTCAATTCTTTAGGTGCCATAACACACACACACACAAGCCTTAAGTTGCATGAATACCCAAGGAATTACTCATCCATAAGCAAGAAAAAGTTAACCATACCTTGAGCTTTACAATCCCTAACACTCTCTCTTACTTCTTCAATCTCCTCCTTGTAGAACTTCCTCATTTCCCTAATTCCCCTTTCCTAGCCTCTTTCTCAAGATATTTTTATGAGATGAAGTCCCAAGTCAATGGGTAAAGAGCATGGATATTTACATATATAATAGAAAAGTGAATATGACAAAAACCAATCAGTTTAATCATTCCTAATCAAAATTTCACAGAAAATCTTGTTAAGAACTAAAAATCATGCTGACTTCAAATGTAAAATCAATTTCTAGTAATTAAGCATCTAAGGCTTTCAATTTCTGGTTCAAACATTATAATTGTAACAGATGTTTTCCTTATTAGACAGATATACATCCATAATCATAGGATTCACTTAAATAATCTCAATTTCCTATAGAATTTCACAATAAGCATTTGAAAGCACAAAATAAGGACTGAAAATATATCAGAATCGTATGCGAGGGTCGGGTTATTACACTCTCCCTCCCTTAAATAAGTTTGGTCCCTCAAACTTGTTTTACCATGTAATAGATTAGAAATCTCAGTCTCACACTATTGTACACTTCTGTTATAGATGCTCACATAATTCCTCAGTTTGAACAAGTCATAGGTTAACGTGATATTATGACAGTTGTTCAAAAGTTCTCAACATAATAGGGATCTCATAGTTTTATCCAACTAGTCATTTCGATGTCTATTTCAGGTGTGTAGAAATAAAAGAAAACAACTCCTTATGTTAAATTCATCGGATCATGAGTCGCACAGGATAGAACTACAAGAGTCTATTACAACATATTCAAAGCATAAGATCTCCTATAGGTAGGGTCTATAGTCATAATATCTTCCCAACAATGAGTTTCATAGCATCAATATTTAAGTGTAGAAATATGCCATTTTCAAACACAGAAACATAATAGTTAGCATTCCCTTAGTTCTAAAAGCATATGAAAATTATACCATTATATAATAGTCCTTGACAAGGTCAACATAACAGATACCCATCGTTGATTTCTCATAATATTACGTTTAAGTATAGTATTTGTGGGGAAATGGTTTGGAAATACTCCTCAGATCCTGGAAGACGCCAATGATCCTCAGCTAGTCACCTGCAAAGATACAAATACTCCGGACGGGGGTGCCGGAATTAGCACTCCGACGGACAAGTTAGTTCCTGTCTTCAAGAAAGCTTGTTCACTAAGTTTTTAGAAGTGATTCTTACCTCCTCATCCTAGTTCATTGCCATTATATTTATACTCATTTCTTCTGATCCTCGGGGCCAGGGCCTACTTTTTCAATCATTATCTTTTCCAATATTCGGCTCCAGGGATCCTCCCCTATTCGGCCTATTTATCCTATTCGGCCCCTTATCCTCGCGAGTTATCTGCCGGCTAGCGTCAATCTTCTGATATATACCTCCTCTATCTTCGCCAATTATTCAGCTACCACAATTGCCCTCCGAACTCCCTATTGACGGCAGTTGATCGGCGTGTTTGGTTCAAAATTTGAGAAGTTTAGCGTCAGGCGGCTTCGCGTGCCCCAATATGTCAGGAGGCGCACGCCTTTTTTCTTATCATTACGCTTTCCTGCTCTATTCATGTGTATCTCAGCATTTATTGCGATTTGAAACTTTGGTCCTTTCGAATTCGCATTTCGTCGATTTTCTGAGACTTTTGGATCGCCAGTGCATATCCCTCCGTGACTCGCGTTTTCTGCAACTTCTTCCCGTCTTCCCTTGTCTCATCTGCTCTTCGTAAGTCTCCTTCTCCCTTTTTCGTAATCCTATTTTGTGTTTGCTATTTTAGCTTCCGCGAATATTTAGTTCTTTGCTAAGATGGCCAAACATTTGAAAGACCTCCTTTCTGAGGATCGTATTTCCGATTTCCGGCAACATTTTTCTATTCCTGACGACGTCCATTTATCCCTTGTAACGGACAACGCTCTCGACATGGAGAGGGAAGATCAAAACACGATCGTATTCCCCCTTTTATCCATTGCGGAGGGCGGGGTTCGTTTCCCCCTACACCCACTTCTTAGGGCCGTTCTCCGCTATTGGGGTTTGATTCCTTCTCAACCCAATGTAAATTTATTTCGAATCATCATGGGGGTTGTAGAGTTGAATCGACGCCTTAGAATTAACCTTGGGATTCCGGCCATTCGGCATTGTTACGCCTTAGCCAAATCCTCCGGTCGGCTGGGGCGATATTTTCTCAGGGCCAAAGATACTGACCATCACTTGGTGACTATGCTTGTTAGTTCCGGTAAGCGAGTTGACGACGTGATGGTCAACGTCCGAGGTAATTGGGAGTTCGCTGAAGGGGAGGATCGCCTGGACCCTATTCCCAGACATAAGGGTGACCCAGGTTGCCACACAATGTTTTATGTTTGTTGGTCTATTTCTTATTCGTCTCTTTTCCCTAAATTGCTTTTTATCTTCTGCAGGTAATAGGTTGAAGAAAATTCTGACTTCGGTTGACGACGTAGTTCTTGGGGAAATCAAGACTGCACTCACATATTTCGGCCGCCCAAATGTACAAAAGCAAGGGAGAGCCGCCCATATTCTCCTTCGGTACAAACCCACTTACACTACTTTCTCGGCTGCAGACAATATTCCGATTCCATCCGGCAATCAACAGCTCTCGGCCCTTATCTTCCCCAGCTTCAAAAACCTTAGGCAAATCGGTCTCGTAGCTTCTGATTCGGGGGAAGACGCCGAGCAGGTTGTAGAGGTGGTTGCCAATCCGGTTAGGGAGTCCACTGAGGGGCTTGTAGAGGGCGAGGCCGTACGCTCGGCATTTGAGGCCGCCGAGCCATCCGCCTCAGGACGAGCAGATTTCTCTTCTGGGGATATTTTTGCGAATTTGGGGGATCTACCCGGCGATTTTTTTGATGGTATGGCGAAGGAAAGCCTAACGCAGATGGCGCGTAGAAGAAATGCCGAGCGGATAGCCGCCCGAAAGAAGGCTGAATGCCGCCGAATCAGATCCCAGCTTGATCAAGCCCTTCGTACCCGTTTCTGAGGGGACGGTTGAGGTTACTGTGTCCGACACGGGAAAAGAGGGCGGAGAACAGGCCGATGGGGAACGGCTGATTCCGGAGCAAGGCCAAAAGCGTGGTGCCGGGGGAGAAGCTAGTTCAGAAGTTGGCCCTGGTAGCAAACGGCCTCGGCTTGAAGAATCGGACGTGGTCGCTCCGTTCATTATTCAGCCAAAGATCAGGGATGTGCCGATTTTATCCGATGCTTCAGCCATTGAGGATCCAGCCGTGGCTCTGAGCCTGGCGGCTTCAGTTTCTCTGCCGGCTGACAACAAAGCTTACAGTGCCGTGCCTGATATTATGACCGTTGCCCTAACTGCTCAATCGGCACTCCTGGTAGGTCACCTTTATTTCGCTCTTGTTTGTTAAAGGCGTCTGATCATACCGAATTGTTTTGCAGACGATTGGAAGGATCGCCGACTTGGGTCGCCGCCTGCGTGATGCTCTCGGGAGAATTGACCATTTGCAAACAGAGGTGCAGGGTCAGAAAAGTAGGGCCGAGTTCGAAATTATGAGAGCTGAAATGGAGAGTGCGCGAGCCGAAGCGGAGAAAGAGAGGGTTCGCGTCACCGAACAGCTTCGTGTTGATGCTGAGGGTAGGGCAAATGCGAGCGAGGAGTCGCTCAAACTTTCCAAGAAAGCACTTGCTGAAGCGGAAGCTCAGTTAGAGGAGCTTAAGGCGGCCCGCGAGAAAGCCGAATCGGAGGCCTTTGAGGCAGGAAGAGGCGCCGCTCTGACGGAATATGTTGAAGAGGTGTCCAAATTTGAGAATCGCGGGTTCAAACATGGATGGCTGAAAGCCCTTGCTGCCGCTGAGGTTACATTGGATTTGCCAATTCCTTATGAGCAGGTGGATGTTGAGCCACTTGAATCCGATATCGACGAGTGATCTAGGAGCCGTTTACTGAGCAGGCGTCTTTTTATTTTTGTTTTTCTTCTTTTGGATAGTGCTTTGTGGTTCGGGGTAGTTTTCATGTATAAATTGGTTAGCATCTGCGCGCAATTTATTAATGAAAATTTCCTTGTAATTTTTGCTACCACCACACACTTTTCCTTGTAATTTTTGCTACCACCACACACTTTGTATGAAAGAGTTCTGTGGTTTAATTTTAATGAAAGAGTTCTGTGTTTGTCAATGCATTTGGTAAAATGGGATTGCATATACTGTGGGGAAACCCTGATTTGTGAGTTTGCCCTTGCCTCAGGGGGTTCATGAAAAGAATTCTAGCTGAATCAATTTGTGAGCCGGCTGGGGTACTTGGTCCGAATAGATTGATAAATCTGCTCTTGCCAGCCAGCTCGTGAGCCGGATGATTTTACTGTGGCTCAAATGATTTTATCTAGAACTCTTCTAAACAAACCGTACATACAATATCGTGTGTCCAAACTTTAGTTTGTTCCTTACTTGAATCTGAAGTTTTCATCAACAGTTCTTTTGTTTTCATCACCACTGGAGGTAGAGAGGAAAAGATTGGTCAATATTTGGGTTCCTGCAGACTCAATACATATCCCATCAAAATCACCATTTGCAATTTCACTGCCTACTGATCTTGGACCCTTAGATTGATGAATCTGCCCTTGCCCCAGGGGGTTCATGATAAGAACTCTGGCTCCGAATCGATTCGTGAGCCAGCTGGGGTACTTGAGCCGAATAGATTGATGAATCTGCTCTTGCCCTAATCAACTCGTGAGCCGGCTGGGGTACTACGCACTTAGGCTGAACATATCCCATCAAAATCACCATTTGCAATTTCACTGCCTACTGATTTTGGACCCTTAGGTTGATGAATCTGCCCTTGCCCCAGGGGGTTCATGATAAGAACTCTGGCTCCGAATCGATTCGTGAGCCGGCTAGGGTACTTGAGCCGAATAGATTGATGAATCTGCTCTTGCCCTAATCAACTCGTGAGCCAGCTGGGGTACTACGCACTTAGGTTGAACATATCCCATCAAAATCACCATTTGCAATTTCACTGCCTACTGATTTTGGACCCTTAGGTTGATGAATCTGCCCTTGCCCCAGGGAGTTCATGATAAGAACTCTGGCTCCGAATCGATTCGTGAGCCGGCTGGGGTACTTGAGCCGAATAGATTGTCCTGCCGTCAACTTAGTCGGCGTTAGGCGATTGGGTTTCGCGATTAATGAACTTGCCTCGATCGTGCTGCCTCTGGGAGTGTTAAATGATCAGAGGTGCAGCTCTTAAGAGTCTGGTAGGTATCTGTTTCAAACTCCTGAGAGAAAATCTATTGTGCGAATGTCGAACAAGCTCTTCTTTAACAGCAAAGGGGAAGCCAAGACATTAGCTGAGCTTGGCGGTGATATGAATCGAAGTGAACAGCGTGGTGAACACTGGAGTGAACACCGTGCTGGGAGTAAGAGTTCTATGGGTCGAGAGAGGCGTCAATTTCCTCAACGTCGTAGTAGGTCGCCCAGACGGGATAGGCAATCCCAGGGCAGATCGCCACACGCCCAAGTCGAAAGGAGATCAGACGCGAATCCGTGCCCATTAAGTTTTGCAGTATTTGTGAAGAATAGGCCCATGACGGAAGCGGACTCGATCGTGAGAGATCCAGACGTGGCGGTCGAGTTTGCTCGACAAATATTTCCTCCGGAAGTTCAGCAGTCAATGGTTGGTCGTCAGGACTACGAAGTGTTTCGCAACGGCATTCATGGGGCGGTGAAAGGGCTCTATACGGCGTATGAAGTCGGCATGCGTTTGCGCGCCGCCCGCCGAGAGATGGAGAAAAAGGAAGAGCATATCCGCTGTTTGGAGGCTCGCCTGGAGGCGGCCGAACGTGAGTTAAGAAAGATCAAAGCGGATCAGGTACAACCAGCAGGGCCGGTGAATCCGATCGTGGAAGAGAGGGTTACCAGTCGGCTTATAAGCGCTGCCCTTGCCGATCATGAAACGGCGAGCATGTTCGCATTGGAATCCGCAAAGGGTAGGTCTTATGAAAGAGGTTTTCACGAAGGGCGCTTGGTTGGAATCGAAAAGACCAAGGAGAAGCTTGCCGAAGAAGTTTGCCGATGTGAAAATCGTGGGTTTAGGCATGGTTGGATCAAGGCATCTCAGGTCGTCGAATCTCTTCGCTTGTCGGGAATCGATTCGGCGTCACCTCTCTACCACAGTAAGGACTTTCCGTTTTCTGCTTTCGAGGTTGAGAAGAGTGAGGATGAGGGCGACGCCGTATGACTTTAATTATTGTAAGATTCGAACGCTGGTCGCGTTCGCAGTTATGTAATTTCTTGGTTTTTTTTTTTTTTTTTTTTTTTTTTTTTTTGAATAAAAGACACTTTATTGAAAATATCAAATTGTCTCCCACATTCGGCGTGTCTGTGTTTAATTTTATTGCATAGATGTTTGGATAGACGTATCAGCATGTTAAATCGATGTGCCGATTCGTTGGCGTGATCGGCCTACATGTAATGGCCGTTTACTTTTGAATAAGCCATTGCGGCGTGTGTTGTTGAAATTTGAGGAAGCCGTGAGCCAGGGACCGGAGGGGTTGCGGCATTTTTGCATTTTTAGACTTAGCTCGAATGCCGGATGTCTAGCCGATTGGGCTAGATAATTTTTGCCCTTGTGCAGCCTGTGCGCGTTTTAGCCAACCATTGGGTTAACTAGGTCATGGAGAATGTTGACAGACGCCTGTCTCGTGGGGTTTAGTGTTGATAAAATCACTTCGGGATTTGGGGCCTCGAGATCGCGGCCATTGCTGAGAATAAAAGCGGCAGGCGCCTTATGCAATCAAACATGTTTGGCTCACGATCATCTATTGCGTGGGAAGCTCAAGAGTTCTCACCATCAAATGGTGATGATAGTTGTAGGAGCTCAAATTCCGGCCGAACTTGGGGCTCAGATGGTTTGCGGCGGAGGATTCTCCGGTGTAGGAGGTGGACCGCTGAAAAGAGAAACTGGAAACGCGTCAGCCTCCAAGTCGTTGAAGCGGATCGCCCCGAAAGGAGACACAAGGACCGCTGCCCCTAACCTCCCTTGTCTTGGATCTTGGCCTTGACATTGTCGATGGTGTCAGAGGCCCGGCGATATGCCGATTCGGGCGCGGTTAGATCGATGCGTTTTGAGTCGCGATGGTTGTTCAACTGACAAGAGTTGGATCGATCGGTTGATTTGTCTTAGAAGAGATAGATATTGTAATGTTCGAACGCGGATTGCGTCTATGTAACAACTTTTTAATCAAATAAAAAGTGTTATTTCATATAGTTAAGTCTTACTCTGAAAATCTTTTGTTTAGCCGTGCCGGATGGATGTTCCTGATCCCAACTTTTAATGGTTAAGCACGTCATTTCGTATGGTTTAATGGTTTGCTATTAGTTCGCTATCGGAGAGTTTGCTATCAGAGCTTTTGTGTAGCTTAAATATTTTTCCTGTATTCAGGGATCGGCCCTTGCCTTAGGCGGGATGCGAGTTTAACCGGAATGGGTCGTACTCGTGGGCCGGCTAAGGCACAACTTGTCCGGCGAACCATATTAGTAATTTCGGCTTAATTACTTGATTAAAGCAGGCTCCGAATCCGGAGACTTATTCGGCCCTAAGGTGTCGTGCACCAAAGGGCGCTCCGAATCCGGAGATTTATTCTAGCCAATCGTGACATCCACGAAGGGAGCTCCGAATCCGGAGGCTTATTTGGCCCTAAGGTGTCGTGCACCGAAGGGCGCTCCGAATCCGGAGACTTATTCTGGCCAATCGTGACATCCACGAAGGGCGCTCCGAATCCGGAGGCTTATTCGGCCCTAAGGTGTCGTGCACCAAAGGGCGCTCCGAATCCGGAGACTTATTCTGGCCAATCGTGACATCCACGAAGGGCGCTCCGAATCCGGAGGCTTATTCGGCCCTAAGGTGTCGTGCACCAAAGGGCGCTCCGAATCCGGAGGCTTATTTGGCCCTAAGGTGTCGTGCACCACAGGGCGCTCCGAATCCGGAGACTTATTCTAGCCAATCGTGACATCCACGAAGGGCGCTCCGAATCCGGAGGCTTATTCGGCCCTAAGGTGTCGTGCACCAAAGGGCGCTCCGAATCCGGAGGCTTATTCGGCCCTAAGGTGTCGTGCACCAAAGGGCGCTCCGAATCCGGAGACTTATTCTGGCCAATCGTGACATCCACGAAGGGCGCTCCGAATCCGGAGGCTTATTCGGCCCTAAGGTGTCGTGCATCGAAGGGCGCTCCGAATCCGGAGACTTATTCTGGCCAATCGTGACATCCACGAAGGGCGCTCCGAATCCGGAGGCTTATTCGGCCCTAAGGTGTCGTGCACCACAGGGCGCTCCGAATCCGGAGACTTATTCTGGCCAATCGTGACATCCACGAAGGGCGCTCCGAATCCGGAGGCTTATTCGGCCCTAAGGTGTCGTGCACCAAAGGGCGCTCCGAATCCGGAGGCTTATTCGGCCCTAAGGTGTCGTGCACCAAAGGGCGCTCCGAATCCGGAGACTTATTCTGGCCAATCGTGACATCCACGAAGGGCGCTCCGAATCCGGAGGCTTATTCGGCCCTAAGGTGTCGTGCACCAAAGGGCGCTCCGAATTCGGAGACTTATTCTGGCCAATCGTGACATCCACGAAGGGCGCTCCGAATCCGGAGGCTTATTCGGCCCTAAGGTGTCGTGCACCAAAGGGCGCTCCGAATCTGGAGACTTATTCTGGCCAATCGTGACATCCACGAAGGGCGCTCCGAATCCGGAGGGTTATTCGGCCCTAAGGTGTCATGCACCGAAGGGCGCTCCGAATCCGGAGACTTATTCTGGCCAATCGTGGAATCCACGAAGGGCGCTCCGAATCCGGAGGCTTATTCGGCCCAAGAGGCTTGAGGGAGAGTTTGCCAAAGAAAATCGATTTTGATTAAAATGTGGTACCAGTACAAGCATCAGATCCCACAAGTCGGGTCCAAAAATGGATCTTCATAAAGTTTACGTTCGCGCGGATTGCGGTGAGCCACGAATCTCTTCAATGCCACGGTCTGTCGGGAAGCGCATGAGCTGATGGTAGGTGCTTGGGACAGCCTTCATGACATGCAACCAGGGGCGCCCCATGATGACATTATACGGCGATGGAAGCTTCACAACCAAGAATTCCACGTCAACCGTTTTTGAGCCCCGCTCGAACAGGTAACACGACCCTCCCCAACGGGTATTCTGGATTTGTGTTGAAGCCGAACAGTGGCTGAGACGACGGTGATAGGTCCGACTCGTTAAGGCCGAGTTCAACAAAAGTTTTGTAATACAAGATTTCCGAAGTGCTTCCTGGGTCTATGAGAATGCGTTCAACGCTGAACCGACGTATGCGTAATTTGACGACCAAAGGATCGACATGGCTGGCCGCTGCTCCGACGAGGTTGGCGTCATTGAACTTAATTGTCGGGGCTTCTCTGGGCCTGCCGGTTGACATGTTACGTGTTTGGGGAGCTGGGTGCGATTGAATCGTATGCACGGTCGGGGGTGCCGGCAGACCGTAGATTATGTGGATCACACCAAGCGGTGGTGAATCCTGTCTCCAGGCTAATGCTTTGGTTGGCCTTCCCTTGTTCACGTATTGCTACAGTCGACCATCTTGCACCAGTTCCTCCAGATGATCCTTTAGCGCATAACAGCTCTCGGTTTCGTGGCCGTGATCTTTGTGGTATTCGCATCATCTGTCCCTCCTCCGTGTGTCGGGAGGTCCCACCATCTTCGACGGCCACTTGAAAAATGGAAGGTGCTGGACTTTGGTCATTATGGCCGCGATCGGCTCTGTCAACTCCGTATACTTCTTGTCGGTTCGCCTTGGGCGTCTGCTGTCAACTTGTAGTTGTTCGTTCGTTCGGTGGGAGCACTGATCGCTTGATCGGCAGGATTCCCGCCTTTTGTCTCGCTTGGTTCGTTGCCGGGGCTCAGGGCTTGGTGACGGCACGGAGCTTATTGGTCGAGCAATTTCGGGGAGGGCCGTTTTGCTGGAGATTTTTCCGGCTTTTATCCTCAGGGCATCATCTTCGACTTTACAATATTCTTCAACTTTCTTCATCAGCGCCCAGACTGTTTTGGGGGGCCTTCTGGTTAGGGAACTGCGCAGAGCACTGTTAGGATGTAAGCCCATTTTGAAGGCGGTGATGGCCATGGAGTCGTTGCAAGCGTCGTCAACAAGGTTGAAGCACTCCCAATATCGTGCCGAGTACGCTCTGAGCGTCTCTCCCGACTGGATCTGCATAGCCCAGAGGGAGTCGGCCTGTTTCGGTTGTACCTCGTTGGTGATGAACCTGGCCCTAAAGGATTTCTGCAGTTGGCGGAAGCTTTTAATCGAAGTTGGCTCCAACTTGTAATACCACCTGACGGCTAGTGGACCTAGGCTGCTAGGGAATATTCGGCACATGAGGGCTTCATTGTCTGCGTGAAGCGTCATGGCCTGTTTGTAATGACGGATATGATCAGTGGGGTCTGATTTTTCGTCGTAAAGAGTGAATGATGGAGCTTTGAATTTCTTGGGCAGGGACGCCCTTGCGATCCGTCGCACGAAAGGATCGTGCTGGTCTTCCTCGTTTGAGCTGCTTCTCCTGCGCTTGATCCTTGTTTGCAAGTCCTTTTCGGAGGAGCTGGAGGTTTCGGATCGTCCCCTTGCGTCGAGCTCCGTGGATAATGAGTTGGAGTTGCTATCGGTATCCTTTGGTCGAGCCCGAGGTCTTTGCCCGTCTGCCCTCGGAGGTAGCTCTGGTTCCTGGCCCATGGCCTCTCTAGATTTTGCTACCTCCAGGGCCAACTCTTGACGGAGTCGTTCGTTCTCAGCGATCATGCTCTCGAGCCTTTGTTCGTTCTGCTTTGCTTGTTCCATGATAGCCTGCATTGTTTCTTGTGCTGAAGTTGTTGGCGAATCAAAGTTCAAGGCGCGTCGTGCCGCGATAGTTTCTTTTCCGAGCATATTAGCTGGGGTGAGGTCGTCTTGCTGTGTGATCTCATCGGTGGCTATCGGAGGATCTTCGGTCACGCCTTCCATGGATGTATTTGAGTATTCCCACAGACGGCGCCAATTGTGGGGAAATGGTTTGGAAATACTCCTCAGATCCTGGAAGACGCCAATGATCCTCAGCTAGTCACCTGCAAAGATACAAATACTCCGGACGGGGGTGCCGGAATTAGCACTCCGACGAACAAGTTAGTTCCTGTCTTCAAGAAAGCTTGTTCACTAAGTTTTTAGAAGTGATTCTTACCTCCTCATCCTAGTTCATTGCCATTATATTTATACTCGTTTCTTCTGATCCTCGGGGCCAGGGCCTACTTTTTCAATCATTATCTTTTCCAATATTCGGCTCCAGGGATCCTCCCCTATTCGGCTTATTTATCCTATTCGGCCCCTTATCCTCGCGAGATATCTGCCGACTAGCGTCAATCTTCTGATATATACCTCCTCTATCTTCGCCAATTATTCGGCTACCACAGTATTACAAAAAGAATCATACTCCGAATCAAACAGTTTTGATAATACCAAAGCGAGCATCATACAGTTTTACAAATTCATACAGACATATTATTATAAACATTTAGTTATACTGCCATGAATTCAAGTCTGAGCAATTGGTACAAATAGAACGACCATCATTTCCTGCAAAGGGGAATCACTCAAAAACAAAGCCAAAAATCAAATTTAAAATCATGCTTGCCTAATCAGCCGTAACCATAAGGTGTAACATCTTTCTTTAATAAGTATTTCTTCTTGTTACAACACAAATTAATTTGACCTCTATTTACTCATCTCGATGTTCAACTATGCAAATAATTCTTCCTTTCTATCCCTACTGTAGGATACAAGATCCACCATATGGTTTCATACTCATAATTTGTAATTACAGTGGGCTAACAAACAACCCTACAAAAATTATAGACTAGTCAACTGGCCCAGTCAATTAACTTAAACAGGGTATCCAATTAGTTCTCATACGTAGGTTCTACCAGATCCGTTTATAGGGTCATAATTCCATTAAGTATACAGTAACCACATCCATTTGGGTTCCATAATATCTAAAAATGCCACAGTATAACGATAAAGTGACTTAACCAACTAATATCAAAGTTAGAATTCTTGGTAAGATCAATTCAACATGATAGCATATCAATTCGGAACCACGTAGTGTGGATTATACAAATTTATATAAACATGCAAGAGGAGGTAGATTCTCGTTAACCTATCACCAACATGGAATACCCCCCCCCCCATCACCATTTGTTTCTAACAACATTCACAATGTCATGCAGAACAGTTCACATTATAACTTCCAACTAAGCAATAGAGGACTCATTTGAAAGGTCCAACATTGGCATTTTTTTTTTTCCACAGAAATATATTACAAAAATGATTTCTCAATCTTAAGTCGTGAATATACATAAGTAGGATTTAATTCTTGCAGTCAGTTATCACATTATCAATCAATTAGTTTCGGTCTCGAGTAGTCAATAACTACCCATCTTTTTACAAGTATCATGTGAGCAGACACGTAATATGGGTGAGATTCCTCACGTCATTCAACTTTTCTTTATAAGAATTCCTAGTTACGGATTACAGATTATACATAACAAAACAGATTACGGATTACAGATTTCAGATTTCAGTTTTCCATAAACAAATCCCAATTACACATAAACAAAACTTATTCGACACCATCAACAATGCCCTCGGTTCCCTATCAAAAATTGCTAATAATTTTCTCGGTTCACGAAATCATATTCATTATAACTTGTTTCGAAATCATAGTTCATAATGCTTGACCAAATCAGTTCAAGGTTAATAATCAAATTCCCAACATAACTAATGTGTACGTCATTCCCTTCTTTCGTATAAACCCTCAGTAGGGAACAAGGTTACAATCAATTACTTCCTCGCACAATCACAAAAAGAGTCACTATATATATAACTTCTTATCACAGCCGGTCCTTTTCCACACACTACAAAACATCATGCAAAACTTATTTTATCAAAATATCTAATTACAATAACCTCTCAAACTTGCAGGCTTAACCATTGTTATGTTAACGAGGACGCAGCTATGTTACAAAAAGTACACATCGCATATATTATCTTATTTGATCACTAAGTCTTAGGAATAATCAATATTTAAGATGTAAGTAGTCCACCTAACCAGGTGCTAGAAAGCACAAACATATTATTATCATTCCCGCAGATATCTATCAATCCAACAATAACAATCAATAACACACATTTCACTTAATCATGGACAGATAAATTGTCTTACCATTCAACTCGAATTCTTACCACACTTCTACTGTGCAATTCCGTTGATCTAAGCCCATCTGCATGCCTTACATTGTCCATCAACAATTTTCCGTTCATTCATTTTTTTTTTTTTTCACCTAGCCAGGCGGAGGCAGAATCCTCTAAATTCTTCATCCTTACTCTTGCTATGTCCTGCACAACAATCAATCACAATATACACCAGGAATATACAATAGACATGAATCATAATCGTTAGCATTAACAGATTACATTTAACGTTGCCATCAATCTTTTCATGTACTTTCAGAATGTTATGCATGATGCCTAAGTCTTTTCTAGACATCCTAAGGCTCAATGGATCCGTGTGTGAGATAGCAACTCGTGCTCTGATACCACTTGTCACGCCCCAAACTCGCCCCTAAAAGTTTGGGCATGACCTATTCAGAAACGGACATTTAACCTGATATACATAACGAACGGGGCCTTAATGGAAGCATTAAATATCAAAATTTAATAAGAAATAAACTCCATTGAGCTACCACTACTATGCTAGGATCACAATAACCATAACAGGTAAATAATATATAGAAACCTGTACCCAAACATCGGTTATGTGCATACACATATACAGCCCCAGCCCTGTGCTTGGGCGTGAAACAAAAACATTGAAGGTTACGGAAGTTATGTACATTCAACCTTAGACAGAAATTTAAAATACGAGCCATCAACTTAACAAAACTTCACAAATCAAAAGTGGCTTCGTCTAGTGCCTGGACACTCAGAGGTTGTCAAAAGAGGACAAATGACATGGGTTAGGACTGACCTCCCGATTGGTTACCTACAAAAGTAGACATAACCACAAGGTGAGCCAGGCTCAGTGAATAATAATACTCAATCAATTCGATACTCAATTAAGTTATAATACATTGCAAAGCGTAAGAGAATACGGACATCATGTGGTTAATCTGATTCTGTACACATTTCAGAATGGCCTTGCCGGTTCACAACTTCACAGATTGGCCCTTGGCTTGTTGGGTTCACATATTCACAAATTGGCTCTTGGCCATATAGATTCATACTTCACAAATTAGCCCTCAGCCATATAGATTCATACTTCACAAATTGGCCCTCGGCCTCACAGATGTTACAAAACGGCTAGAAGCCTCATAACTTTCACAGAACGGCCATAAGCCTCATAACTTTCACAGAACGGCCATACACCTCATAACTTTCACAGAACGACCATAGGCCTCATAACTTTCACATCGGCTTCAAGCCCAATTCACATATGTATGGACTCAAGAGGTGGCTCGTACAGATTCTAGAGGTGACTCGCATTGCAGCACTTAGTTTCGTACAGCACTTTGTTCCATACCAGAAATTAATAGGTCTAACGGATTATACTGAACAACTCATCTCATATCATAGCATAACGGAACGGATAAACAGAACAGAATAATTCACATCATAGTGTGGGTCACATAATAATGTTATTAATATTCAATTCTTTCCTTGGATTGAGTTATTCATAGGTTAATCTGATATTTAGCATAATTTCTCAACGGTTACTAACATAGAAAGCAACATGTATGAAGTATCGTATAAAGTCATGTTCCCATTCAATATCATGTTCCCGGTACACGGGCTTACATTCACGATTTCTTCCTGTTAACCAACTTCACAGCATTAATAGTTCGTATGCAATCCTTATGCGGAATCTCAAGTAATTTACAGATTATAGCACATTACAGATAATCTTTAAATGTAACTGGAATGTAGAGTAGTTCCAGAGTCATACCAATGTACCCAGCTCCTTCAATATTCACACAAGTTTGTACCGATTTCCCATCATATAAATGTTAACATAATCACATGCAAGGAACAAAACGTTAATAATTATTAACGGTAAGTAAATGTTCGATTACAATACTACGACTCACAGTTTTGTGATGACGTGTTAGTTCCTCCCGGAGTGTGTCCTGCACACATTCCTATCTTGCACATTAGTTCATTCTCTTTGTTGAATCATTTACAGATTCATTTCACTTCAAATGAATTTTACACACATTAATAGGCATAAAATACAAATTCTAAAAATATGCGAGGGTTCAGCACACAAAACGGAGCAAATAGTTTTTCCCAACATGGGCCGCATGTGTGGCTGTGAGCCCTGCACATGTGGCAAAGACTCCCGCACGTGCGGCAGTAATGCCCCGCACGTGCTTTTTAGACAGAACCCAAAGTGCCAAAATCCTTCATTTCCTGCACGTGCAACCATGACTCCCGCACGTGCGACCATGACCCCCGCACGTGCGGCGATTCTGCATAGTTCCTGTGCAAAATTTCTAGCAAAATCCCACTTTTTGGCAAGTTTATAAGGCTTCAAGGGGGTTCTCAAAACATGTTAATAGGAAGCATAACACATAACAATCCAACTAAATTAGATCTCTACTTCCTAAAATTCACAACATAACTCAATTTCATGTTACTTCCATTAATTCTTAAGATTCATAAACACAACTCAATTCCCTCTTTACACACCCATAGATATGTATACACTTAACCATTTATTCAACAATTGAGCTCAAGCATAACAAGGAGAATGAAATGTAATTTCCTTTACATGGTTTACATTAACACAACTACAACATAAAGAAAGACATTAATTCAATTCTTTAGGTGCCATAACACACACACACACAAGCCTTAAGTTGCATGAATACCATCCATAAGCAAGAAAAAGTTAACCATACCTTGAGCTTTACAATCCCTGACACTCTCTCTTACTTTTTCAATCTCCTCCTTGTAGAACTTCCTCCTTTCCCTAATTCCCATTTCCTAGCCTCTTTCTCAGGATATTTTTATGGGATGAAGTCCCAAGTCAATGGGTAAAGAGCATGGATATTTACATTTACAATAAAAAAGTGAATAAGACGAAAACCAATCAGTTTAATCATTCCTAATCAAAATTTCACAGAAAATCTTGTTAAGAACTAAAAACCATGCTGACTTCAAATGTAAAATCAATTTCTGGTAATTAAGCCTCTAAGGCTTTCAATTTCTGGTTCAAACATTATAATTGTAACAGATGTTTTCCTTATTAGACAGATATACATCCATAATCGTAGGATTCACTTAAATAATCTCAATTTCCTATAAAATTTCACAATAAGCATTTGAAAGCACAAAATAAGGACTGAAAATATATCAGAATCATACGCAAGGGTTGGGTTATTACACTTCCAACGTTTGTATGGTTCTCTCGGATTGTCCATTTGTTTATGGGTGGAAGGCTGTACTGAATTTCAATTTTGTTCCCAAAGCATCTTGCAGACTTCGCCAAAATCTTGATACAAACTTTGGATCTCTACCGAACACGATTGAAACTGGAACACCATGTGGTCGCACAATTTCATCCACATATATGGTAGCCAACTTGTCTGCGTTGTATTGAGTCTTTACAGGTAGAAAATGGGTTGACTTACTTAGTCTATCAACAATAACCCATATGGAATTCATGCCACGAGGAGTTCGCGGTAAACCCACAATAAAATCCATAGTTAAATGTTCTCATTTCTATTCTGGGATTGGGAGGGGTTGAAGTAATCCCGCTGGTCTTTGGTGCTCCACTTTTACTTGTTGGCATTGCAAACATTTTGAGACAAATTCTGTAATTTCCCTCTTCATACCAAGCCACCAAAAATTCTGCCTCAGATCTTAATACATTTTCGTCTTACCAAGATGCAACGCAAATTTGGAGTCATGTGTTTCCTCCATAATTCTTCTCTTAATTTCTGGCACATTTGGAACACACAATCTGCCTTGAAATTTCAATACCGAATTTTCAATCACGAATTCGAACTTTGGCTTTGTTTCCATTTCATCACAAATTTTCTGTAGAAATTCATCTTCCAGTTGTCGTTGCTTGATTTCTTCTATAAATGTCAATTGAGCTGATATTGCTGCTACTATCGCATTTTGACCATGTAACACAATTCCTACATTCATTCTTTCCAAGTCACATAACAGCTCCTTCTGCCTCGTAAGCAAACTTGCTAAATTCCCCGTACCCTTTCGACTAAGAGCATCTGCAACCGTGTTAGCTTTACCAGGGTAGTAATGGATTTGTAGGTCATAGTCCTTAATGAGCTCTAACCATCGTCTTTGTCGCATATTCAACTCCTTTTGGGTAAAGAAGTACTTGAGGCTCTTGTGATCAGTGTAAACTTCACAAGTAGTTCTATACAAATAATGCCGCCATATTTTTAAAACAAAGACCACTACAACTAGCTCAAGATCATGTGTGGGATAATTCTTTCCATGGGGTTTAAGTTGGCGAGAGGCATATGCAATAACCCTCCCATTTTGCATAAGTACACAGCCCAAACCTTTGAAAGAAGCATCACTATAAATCACAAATCCTTCAGTGCCAGATGGCAAGGCAAGAACATGTGTTGTAGTTAACCTCGTCTTCAACTCCTGAAAGGTAGATTCTCGTTGTTCCAACCATTCAAACAAGACACCTTTCTGAGTTAATTGAATAAGCGGCACAGCAATTTTGGAAAAAATCTTTAACAAATCTTCGGTAGTACCCAGCTAACCCCAAGAAACTACGCACCTCTGTTACATTGGTAGGAGTTGGCCAATTCACAATAGCTTCAATTTTGTGAGGGTCGACAGAAACACCCTCTTGCGTTATGACATGACCCAAAAATCCCACTTCATGCAACTAAAATTCACATTTCTTCAATTTTGCATAGAGTTTCTTATCCCGAAGAGTTTGAAGAATTAACCGTAGGTGGTTCTCATGGGCTTCCATACTTATTGGGTAAATGAGGATGTCGTCAATGAACACAACCACAAAGTCATCCAGGTAGGGCTTAAAAACTCGGTTCATTAGTTGGTGACCCCAAATGGCATAACTAAAAATTCATGATGTCCGTAACGGGTCCGGAAGGCAGTTTCCTCAATATCCTCAGCTTTAACCTTTAGTTGGTGATACCTAGATCACAAATCTATTTTAGAGAAGACTTGTGCACCCTGTAACTGATCAAACAAATCATCAATCCCAGGCAAAGGATACTTATTCTTTATGGTTACTTTGTTGAGTTCCCTATAATCCACACACAACCGAAGGGCCCCATCCTTCTTTTTCACAAAAAGAACTTGTGCACCCCAAGGAGAAGTGCTCGAGCGAATGAACCCTTTGTCGAGGAGGTCTTGCAACTGGATCTTCAACTCTTTCATTTCAGCAAGTGACATTCTATAAGGGGTCTTGGAAATGGGCTGAGTTCCCGGCACTATATCAATTGTAAACTCAATTTCACGATCAATTAACTCTCCTGGTAACTCTTTTGGAAAAACATCCGGAAAATCACGAACGATTGAGATTACATCAATGCCCCCATCCACTGGTTGTTCACCCAAAATACTACATAAATACCCCTGACAACCCTTTTGTAATAATTTATACGCCTTTATTGCAGAAATCAGATAAGGTGGGGAAATTACCCTCTATTCCTTGAAAGTACACTTAGATTGTCCTGGGGATTGGAAGGTAACTTGTTTCGATATACAATCTATAGTCGTGTGATATTTACTTAACCAATCCACCCCCAAAATTATGTCAAAATAAGCCATGTCAAGAGGTAGCAAGTTGGCATCTACCCAAACATCCCCTATTAGGATTTCACATGCAAAATAACTGGACGTACATACCATAGACTCTCCCGACGGTAAGGATACACACAAGACATATGGGAGCAATTCCATAGGCCTATTTAAATGACTAGCAAATGCTTTTGATACAAAGGAGTGGGTAGAGCCCAAATCAAATAACACATGTGCGGAATAACCATTAACAGAAAATGTACCTAACACCACAGCCTCAGTATTCTGCACGTCCCCCGGAATTAGTGCAAATACCCTTTCTTGTTTAGCGGTATCTTTAGCGGTATCTTTATTATTAGCGGGTTTCGTAGCTGTCTTTGTAGTTAGGGTAGGAGTTGATTCGGCTAAACTTGTGGTGGTTCTACTCTCATTTTGTCGATCTTTTTGCGGGAATTCTCTGGCCAAATGACATGTCTTGCCACACTTGAAGCATGCCCCTGTTACTCGATAACAAATCCCACGATGTCTCTTTCCACAATCCAAACAAATTGGTGCAGAGTCACGGGTAGAAGCGGATATACTAGAGGTTCCTGAATTCAATTTCTTACTTGGTGGTGTCACTGAACCCGTTTCTGTCTCTTCCATTTCCACTCCGAGACCCAACTTTGAGCGGCAGTATTACCTTCAGCGATTACTGCCCTTTTCAACACATCAACATACGTAGGTAGTTTCAGCATATTGATCCAGTCGAGAATAGCAGTCCGTAATCCACCTTCAAACTTTCTTTCCTTCTTGTAGTCCGTATCCACCATATGTGGTGCGAAACGGGCCAATTCAGCAAATTGAGCCTCATACTCTGCAACAGTCCTGTTCCCTTGTCTCAAGGTCTCAAACTCGGTCACTTTCTTATCTCGCATACATTGGGGAAAATACTTTTCATAGAACAGCTCCAAAAATCTAGCCCATGTTAACCCTTGTTGTGTAGTTCTTGTGAGCATCCACCACCTCCGTGCTTCGTCTTCAAGAGTGAAGGCAGCAAGTTGTACTTTTTGGGCTTCAGTACAAAAAAAAACCTCAAATAACTTTTCTATACCCAACACCCACGCTTCTGCTTTCATTGGTTCAATTCCCCATTTGAACGAGGACGACTTCATCTTCTTGAATTCCTTCGTAAGCGTAATTGTTTGGTCCTCAACTTGGTGATCTTGTACCTCTGGTAGTGGTACAGGTACTAGTGGTGGTAGTGGTTGTTGCTGCTGCTATTGTTGCCTCAAGGTTTCTGCCATCTCCATAATCATTCTTTTCATTCTATCCAACCGTACGGAGGTAGAATCTTCCGGATCATTCGTCCTCGTCCTCACCATGATCTACAGAACGGTTAGTTATAAAACACACAAAATGCACAAGTAGGCATGGATCATAGTCATTACCAAAATATATATCAGTGATTATTGCATGTACAATCTAGCTGCTACATATCATTTTATATACACAAAAGTCACATGCATGTAACTTAAGTCTTTTCTAGACGCCCTAAAGCTCAATGACCTCGTGCGTGAGGTAGCAACTCGTGCTCTGATACCAACTGTCATGACCCAAACCTGCCCCTAAAAGTTTGGACATAACTAGCCTGACCTGAGGCCTCAACTGTTAACTTAAATTTTATTCAATATTGGGGCCTGAATGGAAGCAAGATAATAGAATAAAACATTCATTGAGCTATGACTACATGCCAGGATCTTAATGTATCATCATACATAAGTACATAACATTTCATACACCACTCACATTTACTGAATCTGGCAAAGGATATCAACCCCAAAAGTTAGGTATTGACAATATATACACATGTCGATTTTTCTAACTTCCAACAAAACATGCAAACACACGGGTTTCCCAAAAATAAAACAAAAGAGTCACTTCGGGTGACTCAGCAAAATAGGTCTAGCAAAAGGCTCCTGGGCTGACCTAAGGTTGTCCTGCGACCTGATTACCTACAAAACATCCATAAAAATGGAGTGAGCAAGGCTTAGTGAATGATAACAATACAAACAGATCAGGAGTACAAGTATAATTTAACAGTGCATATTCTTAAATCATAAGTTGGTCTTATTCATATTTCCTTCCCTGAACGGCCTCAGGCCCACATAAGACAAAACGGCCTTAGGCCCAACGTAATACAGAACGGCCTTAGGCCCATTATAATAACAAAACGGCCTCGGGCCCAACGAAATACAAAACGGCCTTAGGCCCATCATATTAACAAAACGGCCTTGGGCCCATCATATTAGCAAACAGAATGACCTCGAGTCCATATCTCTGGTGCCAAAGTTCAAACATATATCAAACGTGTCTCATATAACATAAATTGTTTACTAGGAGAGTGAATAAGATATCAAACAACATATATAAACACAATATGTGAATAAAACATGATATTACACTACTATCACTCACTGTGATGTGGGTGAATGATGGTTCCCTCCTGTATGTGCCCTACCCATAGCACACAACTCCTAAGTACATCACCTTTCCTTAGTTTCCTCTTATTTCCCAATTATTTGATTCGTTAAGTTTCATGTAATTAAACGCATTGTAGGAACATCGAATGGACATAATAATAAATTTAGAGGGTCGAAAAGAGCGAAAGAAAATCACAGAATTTTTCAACTTATGTCGCACATCTGGAAGTCCCCACCGCCCGTGCTTTTATAACAGTGTAGCCCAATCTTTCTCCCCTGTTTCCTGCACGTGCGGCCCTAGGCCCCCCACACGTACGGTTCTGGCTCTGTTTTTGGGTAGTCCGAAATTCATCAAAATCCAACTTTCAAAAGCATTTTAAGGCTCAAATACAAGCAAAATTCCTTTCTTCAACACAACATAAGGATGTAATACACATGATTCTTAACCCTAAATAGATCATAACTTATTTAAAGGTCATCTATGAAACTTGAGGATCATATTCTTTCCATTTTCTCACCTTACCATGATGAACCCAAAAGGGATACAATATATATATATAGACCAAAACATGCAAATCTTGAAGCTATTCCTTCAAATTAACTCAAAACAAACCCAAAATATGAGACTTAACTCATAGTTTAAATAAATACAATGAAACTTGATAATTTCCATGGATTTATCCCAAACAAGTTCTCTTGGTCAAAACCCTAACTTGGGTGATCATAAAACCTCAATAGTGCTTGATATTCATCAATCAAAGGGGAAATTTGGAGGATTTAAGTTAGTTTACACTCACCTTGAATTTCAATCCTCACTCTTGTTGAAGCCTCATCTCTTTCCTCTTCTTCTCTAGCACCCTCTCTCACTCTCTCAGGAGATATCTTTTTTTGTGTTGGCACTAAGTCACCCAAGACTTTTATATCTATCTAGGTATAAGATTTAAGAGGGTTGAACCTAAATTTTCCTAATTAATTCATTACAAATCAAATTTTTACAAAACTTGATATCATGTCCCTAAAATCATGCTAAACATAAATGTAAAGCCAATTTTGGGCAATCGCGCCTCTAAGGCTTCCAATTTCAAGTTCAAACGTCCTAATTTTAATAGATGTTCTTCAATAACCAACAGATAGAATGACATAATTAAATAATTCAAATATGTAAGCACAACTCCACGTGGAATTTCACATTAAACATGTAATTATTCATATAACTAGATATGTAAAGCATATAAAAGGGTCGGGTTATTACATCTTGATCAGGCATGATAGAGTGGTGGTTGTTGTGTCTTATTTGTGCGTTCATTAACTTGTACATTTTGGTTCTTTGGCCGCCATGCAGTGAAATTGCTTGATTGATGGTTTTGGAACCAAGTGTATCACTCCTTTGAGATGTTTTGATGATAAGGAGGGATACAGAGTACAAACAACCCATGAGAATACCCTCTCTTTGCCCTATTTGCTCTCTATTGCAGCAAAGAAAGGTGTGTCATCAGTGGCCGGCTGTAGACACCCCATTTTTGACCACCCTTAAGACTTGGGCACTACTGATGGTTTACTTGGTGGAGAAAGGTGTGCAGGGGAAAGGTTCAGTTTCTTCGACAAGGAGAGAGTCAAATCTCAACTTCATATCCCTTTTGGACCAAAACAATCTTGATCGAAATATTTTAGACCTTGAAACCCTCTCGTTCAAAATGTTTTGAAAATAAAGTTCCTACGATGTCCAACGCTCTCATTTTGTCAAAATGTTGCGCTTTTCGGTAAACCGAGCGAGGACAAAAGTGGAAATGAATGAAAGAGAGATGAAATCTTTGAACAATCTTTCAAAACACCTTGTTCGGGGGTTTGGAGTTGAAGAAAAGAAGAGTGGAGAGAAGAAATCCAGTTGGGGAAGAAAATGGGCATGAACCGTTAAGAGAGAGTCGAGCAGCCCTCGCCGAATCGGGCCTATTCCCTTGCATACTTGGAATCCAGCTATGAGGCCACCACCGTTGGAAAGATTACTTCCGGGGCTTCATTTTGCACTCAAGAATCTCCTAAAGCCAATTCCGGACGGCGGAGTAGGGCATCAATCCGGTTGGACCGAATCTGCGCGGCTTCACCAAAACAAGCATAACTTTTTGCATAGGAGGAATTTTAATGCAAGGTTTGCACCATTGGAAAGCTAACTTCTGGGGCTTCAATTTGGACACCTGGTCGACCACTTTTGGACTTCCCAATCACTAGCCGACCACCTTTCTTTCCGGAAGACCAATTTTTGTCCTGAAAAAATCAGAAAAAGTAGCAGGCCGACCAGAAAAGGTGGTCGGCCGACCACTTATGCCTAGAAAGTTCAGAATTGATAGATATTTTCCCTCCAGCTGTCCTATAATCAGATATTTTCGAGCAAACTCTCATTTTTTATATGTATGAGTTATATCTCTCATTTGTCAAGTGCAATCTTCCTAAGCAAGTTTTGGGAGCTTCTCACTCTAAAAAAAATCCCTCTCTCTCTAGAAATTCCAGAGCCAAATCTCTGTCTCTCTCTCCTTCTCTTGCCTTTGTGTGCATAGCAAGAGCTATACTTGGAGATATACATCTCCTTTGCCTAGGCACCCTTGATGAAAGTCAACTACCATTGGGCTGCGGTTCTTTAAGGATCATTTTGAGCTCCAAAATCTGGTTTTAGCTCAGAGTTTGGACCCTTTTGCTGCTGTCTTCTTGAGCTTCAAGGGTAACACTTCTTTCCCTCTTTTAAGCATTGTTTTGCTTCATATCTTAGCTCTATTTGCAAGCATTTTTGGGCTTTGTCATAAACTGAAAAATGTCTTGTTTTGAGCTTATAAACATGTTTGTTTAAGGCCTTTTTTCTGTTTGGCGTCATCTACCCCCTTTCATGCTTCATTTCCTCATGCTTTGAGCCATGCATTTGAGCATTTGCATTGGCCTTGGTTTGGCCTTTTAGTCACTGAAATCCAGTGGATTTTTAGTGGCTTAGATGTGTTTTTGAGCCCTAAAATCAGAGAGGGGTGACCCTCTCACCCCTTGTTCTCTTTACTAGTTTTGTTGGCCTTCCAAAGGAGCTCCATCTTGCATGTTGTGTAGCCACATTTTAGGCCCTATTTTGTGAGTTTCAAGGTCTGCCTTTACTCTGTCTAGAGCCCTTTTGGCCATATTTTATGTCTTTGATGCATGTGTAGAGCAATCCTCTTCAAGGCCTTTCAAAGGGGCCTTTATTTGCATGTTTCCTAGACCCATTTTAGACTCTTTTTAGTGGGTTTTAGGACCTTTAGAACCTCTTTCCAAAGGTGGTTTTACCATTGTGTGTGTCCATCATGCATGTGTAGAACAACCCCCTTATTGGCCTTTCAAAGGAGCCCATCATTCTTGCATGCATTGACTGAGTTTCAGTGGTTATTTGGGCATATTTTGGCATGGCATACTTCTGTTTTTCACTGGTTTGATGAGCCTTCATATGCTCCATATAGTTGTAGTGTAACTCATGGTTCACTAGCTTTCTTTGCATGCTTTGTTGACCCTTAATTTTAACACTTTTTGGCCATGCCTTAAACTGATATTGTGCTTATTTTGGACTGCCCTAGCTTTGTTTTTGGGTCCCATGGTTGAATGATGTTGGTTTTGCATGCTTGTAGTTTAATACCCATGCTTAACTTTGAGTTTTGAGGTCCATTCCATGCATCTACTGAGGTATTTCCTTGTTTTGGGGCCATCATACATCATATTTCAGAGCTTGTTTGAATGTCATATTGCCATGTTTTGTACTCTTTAAATGTGTTTGAGAGTCGGGCTTGTATGCCTCATTTACCGACCATTGAATGAGCTCCATTTCTTTGCATTCCGAGCCATCATTTTAGGCCATTTCCCCACTGTTTCAGACCTGCCTAGGGTCTGTTTGGGGTTGGTTTTTCCATTGGTGCATTGCTTTGGGTACCTCTAGAGTAATGCACTTCACTAGTTTCGGTACCCGGGCCCCCTAGCTTGCATTGTGTGCCATATTTGCATGTTTCGGGACCATCTTTTATGCCATTTCAGAGCTGTATCATGTCCCATTCTACGCCTTGTTTCATTCTCTGCCATGCTTAGTTAGAGTTGCATGTTATGCCTTAGGATCAGTCCTTGGCATCCGAATATGTTTGCATGTGTTTCAGTCGTCTCATTTTCATCACATGGCCACTGATGTGAGTGTGGCTAAGGTCCACTCATGTTGGTATAAGTCCATCGTGCATTGTGTATGCCATTTCAGTCCATAGCATTGCGTATGCTAGGTCGCATGTTAAAGCATTGTGTATGCCATTTTAGTCCATAGCATTGCGTATGCTAGGTTACATGTTAGTCACATTGAGTATGCCATCTCATTTGCATTGTGTTTGGGATAGGAGTTAGCCCAAGCACGGGAAACGAGGGATGTTTCGTACTCCAAGTGACGAAACGTGTCTCAATTCCCGGTCGCCGACACTCCGGATTATCCATGATAGAGTCTAGGCCTTGTTATGCTTTCATGTGCATTCATATCACATCGAGTCGTGCATTTCGACTCCTCGGCCATCATGCATCGAGATGCGTGATTGGTGGCACGAGGATCGAGGTTGTGCATACATGTGTGAAAATGCTTTGCCATGCCCCTTTCTTGCTCTCTGTTGCAGCAAATCAGAAATCAGCAGCCTTCTAGGGCTTTGCACAACGTTTCGGGATTAATTACAAATAAAGGCGAATCGGGGCATCGCAATGGATTTTCGCGCCAGGCAACTCAAGCATGCATCATTCATTATTCGGAACAAAGCTGAGGCGGTCCATGGATTTGCATATTAGTCTATCTTACTTTCCTAGTTAATTTGTTAATTAATTAGGGTTTTGTAATATTTAATTATTTATTCGGACTGTAATTATTTATTCGGACTGTATTATTTATTCGGACCCTCCGAGCGAGGGCACAATTGTAATAAGTGTGCGTGTGTGTGATGTATGTCTTCCAACCCCACGTCTTTCTCCCTTTTATTTACCAGCTTATGATGGTTAGATTAGGGCATGTTTCAATTGGAATACTTATACTCGCATGTTTGCATCCATTCATTTGTCTTGCATACACCGGGCTCAGCGCATCATACTAACTGCATTGTATTTCAATTTCAAGTTCAATACGTGTATCAGTTGTTGCCATTTCATATGCCATTCTTAGAATAGCCGAGCCTATTGTAGTTGCATTTTTGCATGTGTTGCATTAGGCATTTCTGTGTAGTTAGGATCATGCATGGATTTCTAACATAGCTTCTGTTTTGGCTTGGAGTACTCGGTAAGTGTTTATGCTTTAGCATCCTTGCATGCATGTGAGTGACTGCCATGATAGCATGCTTACCATGAGGCTATGTGCTTATGTGATATACCTGCCTGAATGCCTGTGGGTGAAGGTTGGATTATCTGAATTGGAATAATGCATTGACTGTGAGTTTTAAACCCACTTGAGAGTGGCAAATCATATTGTTTTCTAAGCCCACCTGAGGGTGGCAAATTCGCATTTTAGCCTACTTGCGAGTAGCAAACCGTTTTCAAAACAAACATGAGATGCTTCGTTCTAATTTAGGCGATCCAGTCTATACTTGTATGCTGTGCGCATCACATAGTAAATCTAAGCTAATAACCGGAATAAGAACACATAATGTTTTCAAAACTCGATATCATGGTTAGTAGAGGCCGATCTTTGATCGGGCGAGCGGGGGTGCTCACGAAGTGACCTTCCCCAATCGTACCCAAGTTCCCGAGCCGAGGCAACTTTGGTGATAACGGACACGTGGCCTTAGGCAACGAGTCAGGGTTTCCTAAATTTCCCAAAATAAATATTTAGGTGGCGACTCTGTATCTGGCAAAGCAGTCCATGTTTGGCACTTCTTTCAAAAAATCTGTTTTCAAAAACGATTTGCCGGATTTGGACTCTTTGATGATTCATCGGTCTTGCATTGCACTCTGCGAGATTAGATACCAGACCGTGACATTGAGTCTTGAACTGTAGTGAGCCCAAATGAACAAAACAGGATTCCCTTTAGGGACGTTCGGGGACGTCTACACCGGCCGTCCACTGCTACTGGCCGGCAGGCCATCAGTGTTGGACGGCAACCCCTCAATGGTGGCGGGCGGCCAGCACTTCTGGCCTGCCGGCCACCAGTGATTTTTGAGCAGTGTGCTTGTGAAGCATAGAAGAGTTGATATGTAGAAGAAAACAGTGCAACGGTTGTCCAAACAGAAGCTTTTGGGAGTGAACAATTGATGTTCTTCGGGTGGAAACTGAGCATGCATGGGCCTCCCTCACTTCCCGGGATTAATTAGTTTAATTAGCAATTAATTATTTATTTGTCGTAAATTAATTAGTTGTAGCTAATTAGTTTTTGCTATAATAATTTGATTAGTTAGTTGTAGCTAATTAGTTTGTGATGTAATATTTAATTAGCTTAGATAGTTAATTAATTATTCATGCAAAGTTTTGTAATAATTAGCTTAATTAGCTTAGCTTAGTTAGCTAGTTAGCTTTTATTGATCCAGACTCTCCTTCGTGAGAGCATAATGTAATAACGTGCATGTCTTCCAACCCCACGTCTTTCTCCCTTTTATTTATCCGCTTTTCATGGTTAGATTAGGGACATGTTTCAATTAACATACCTTATGCTTGCATCCATTCATTCGTATTGCATGCATCGAGGCTTGGTGCATCATTCAAACTGCATTGCCATTTCAATAATTCTTTGAAAACGTGTTTAATCGCATGTTATTTAAATTGCTTCATATGCCATATTAGTAGCCGAGCCTATTAAATTGTATATTGCATGTGTCGCATTAGGCATCTTGTATAGTTAGGAATCATGCATAGTTTTCTAACTCATATCTTCTTAGCTTGGAGTACTAGGTGAGTTTTTAACGTTTTAGCATATTTGCATGATTGTGAATGTTGCCATGTCTAGCATGCTTGCCATGAGGCTAAATGCTTATTTGATAAACTATTTGAATGCCTGTGGATGAAGGCTTGTTGCTTGAATTAGTACGATTCAACAAAATGTGTGTTTTAAGCCCACTTTGTTAAGTGGCAAATCAGTTTTAAGCCCACTATGTTTGGTGGCAAATCCGCAACTTTAAGCCCACTTGAGGTGGCAAATTCAAACCATTTCCACAAACAAACATGAGTTGAATTGTTCCAAATAGAGCAAACTAGTCTATACTTGCTTGTGCGCATCGCATAGTAAATCTAGTTTAATAACCGGAACAAGACCATATAATGTTGATAAAAATCATATCATGATTAGTAGAGGCCGATCTTTGATCGGGCGAGTGGGGTGCTCAATTCATGACCTTCCCCCTTCATACCTAAGTTCTCGAGCCAAGGCAACTTTGGTGATGACGGACACGTGGCCTTTGGCACGAGTTATGGGTTTCCTAGATTTTTCCAAAATAAAAAAACATTTAGGTGGTGACTCTATATCTGGCAAAGCAGTCCAATTTTGGCATATTTGATTCAAAATCAATTTTCCAAAGCGATTTGCCAAATTTTGACTCTTTGGTGTTTATCAGTTTCACATTGCACTTGTGAAATTAGATTCAAAATCGAGATAGTCCGAACTGTAGGGCCTCTTTTCGAACTTCTGAAAAGGGGCACGAAAAAGTTGAGCTACAATGTGTCATATGCAAAAGATATGAAATAAGAGTAAAACAGATAAACGAATGCCTTAATGGCTACAACTTTTCAAGTCGATACTTGGTTACAACAAAAGTGAGTTTGAAACTCAATACAAATAAAGCTCTAGGTTTGTACAAAACAATTAAACCAAAAACAAAACAAGAAGCTCTCAATTCCAAGTCCTCCCAAACTACGGCCTTGGGGGAGGCATATCATCAGCATCTGAAAATGGTTTTCCACAAAGGATAAGCCAATGCCTAGTAGAGAAACTCTAACACAATGTATAAATCTTAACACAGTTATAAGATGAATGCATATGCAATGCTCGTGCCAAAACATTTCATATCTCTTTCCAAAAACCCATGAAATGCCAAGTTTATATCACAATTTATACAATCATTTCCTTTTCAATAGAAAATAGGGCAATGGATACAACACTAGGAATCTCTACGACATATCTGCAAGTAGGCTACAAGCGCTACCAATTGCCATTTTTACCGGTACTAACCAGAAGGCTTAGCACCTATCCACGTGGGTTTCTGGACGTTCACCAAGGACACACAGGCCAACATAATACCACAACTACACACCTACCCAGATTCACTAAGCTATTCACCAATTTTTCTCAAAACAGTATATATTTTCAATGTGCTAAATATGTAACAATGCTCAATGCAAATGGATGAGAAATTAATTTCAATTCACCTAATTCTCATCCAATTTCTACAACAATCATAACTATCCTCCACCGATAGCCCAAAATAGATATTTCTAAATAGATAAATAATTTTCAAAAAAGATATACTTTCCAAATCTCAAGATGAGAGTGATAATACATATCTAACTCCACCACCATCATCATCATCGTTCCAATTTCATAAATCCTAACATCATTTCCATTTCCTCTTAACAAAATCAAATTTTCACATTTTAGGGCAAAATCTCATTTTCTTTATAAACCAATTCCAAGAATAAAAATCGACCATTTTATCAACACTAAACAACATTTACAAACCCACAATTATTTTCAAAGATCCATTTGAAAACCCCTCTTTTGATTTTAACACCAAAACCCTAGATTTTTATCAAAATCCCTAATATCAAAATTTCTTTAAAAAGACAAACAACCAAGTTAAAAATCATACTAAGGTGTGGAGAAATCCCTACCTCAAAGCTTGAAGAGAAGGGTGAGAGAGAAGAAACTTTGACGAAGTCGAAAATCAACTTTGCTCCGATTATAATAAAGCTCTAGGTGAGCTCTATCTTTTTATCAAAGGACCAAGGTGTAGAGATTAATGGATGATAGTGTATTTGAAGGTAGAAGATGAGCTCTAGAGAGAGAGAGGGTCTAGGTTTAGGGTTTTGAAATGTTTTAGAGAGAAAGATATATATGAAAAAATGGCTCAAAAATGTGGCTGTTATGAACTGATATACGATCAGACTGCTCAAGCGCAGGGATGGTTGCTCGAGCGACCAGACACAAAAGTGAGACCACTTGAGCAAACAAAATGACCACTCGAGTGAAGAACACCACCGTCCCAGTACTTTTGCAGGCATGCAAAACTACTGAGAGTTTCCAAAGACCGCTCTAGCACAAGAAGGACCGCTGGAGCCAAGACCACTTGAGTGCAAGAAACACTGCTCGAGCAAACAAGACAAAAACTAGGCAACAACTGTTTTCAAAAACTAACTCCCTAACCTGTTTCAAACACAACCAAGACACTTCAATAACCAAACTCAACAAGGAATAAGATGAATAAGGATATGAACAACCAAACAAGGCAAGAAATCTGGGATCCAAAAGAAGAAACTAGTAGGGTCTAAACCAGAATTGTTATAACCTTCCCCCTTAAAGAATTCCGTCCTCAAAATTTTAAAATCAACACAATAATTGTAATCAATTACAACAACTCATAACCATGACCCATCCACCAGTCATTCATTCTCATAACAACAATAAACAAGGTTCTCAATAGTGAATATACAATTCACTTTTCCAAAACATATACAATATTTGCATTTGATCAACATAACAAGATTTTCAAACATTAATAAAAAGATCTGGATACTTCTCACGAACTTCTACCTTATATTCCCAAGTCGCCTCCTCAATCCCGTGGTGTCGCCACAACACTTTTACCAAAGAAATTTTCTTGCCTTGCAAGACTTGATCTCGTGTATCTAAAACTCTAATTGGTCTCTCTTCATACGAGGCATCCTTATCTATCTCTAACTCGGTCCAATCCAACACATGTGATGGATCCGGCTCATACTTCCGAAGCATACAAATATGAAACACGTCATGAACCTCAAAAAGCTGTGGTGGCAAGGCCACATGATAAACTACGTCCCCAATGTGCTCTAAGATCTCAAAAGGCCTAATAAATTTAGAAGACAACTTCCTACTCTTCCCAAACCTCATCAGACCCCGTCTAGGTGATATTTTCAAGAAGACGGGACCCCCTACCTCAAATGATAACGGTCTCCTCCTACAGTCAGCATAACTCTTTTTACGACTCTCAGCCAAAACCAACCTCTTACAGATAAGTGCAACCTTCTCCGTCGTTTGCTAGACTCACTTAAGACCTAACATAGATGCATCACCCACCTCGGCCCAACACACTAGAGATCTATACGGTTGGCCATACAAGGCCTCAAAAGGTGCCATGCCAATACTCGCTTGAAAGCTATTGTTATAGGCAAATTCCACTAAAGGTAAGTGCTTCTTCCACGAACCCTTAAAGTCAAGAACATAACCCCGAAGCACATCCTTTAGGATCTGAATGGTATGCTTTGATGGCCCTTCGGTTTGGGGATAATAAGCGGTGCTAAAAGTCAATCTAGTGCCCAAGGCATTCCGTAGGCTCTGCCACAACCAAGCTGTGAAACACGGATCTCTATCTGAAACAATGGTCATAGGGACCCCATGAAATCGAACGATGTCCCTAACATGCAGGTCGACAAGATAATTTACCGAGTCACTCGTGCGTATAGATATAAAGTGTGCTAACTTAGTTAACCGGTCAACTATCACCCACATGGCATCATTACCCCCATTGAGTCCTCGGAAGACCCACAACAAAATCCATCATGATATGATCCCACTTCCACTCGGCTATAGGCAAAGGTTGCAACAAACCCGCTGGCCTGTAATGCTTGGCCTTCACTTGTTGACAAGTAAGGCACCTTGATACAGACAAGGCTATGTCTGTAATAACCCGACCCTCATATTTGTTTCTGGTATATTTTCAGTCCTTTATTCTGTGCACTTAATTGCTTACTGTGAAATTTCATGTGAAATGAGGTTTAATTAAGCAAAACGTATGAATATTGATTCATATCTGTTTAATAAGGAAGTATCTGTCACAATTAAAATGTTGGGATCAGAAATTGAGAGCCTTAGAGGCTTGATAATCCAAAATTGATTTTACATTTGAGATCAGCATAATTTTTAGGTAATAATAAGCATTTTTGTGAAATTTCAATTTGGGATGATTAAACGATTGATTTTTGTCCTATTCACATTTTATATATATCTATGTGCCAATGCTCTTTAAACACTTTGACTTAGAAGCTTCATTGAAAAAAATATCTCCTGAGAGAAAAGATTAGAGAAGGGTTTGAGAAGTAGGGGGAGAAGATCATCAAGAAGGTTGAGAATTTGAGAGAGTCAAGCCTAAGGTAAAATTTATTCATCATCTATGTTTCTTCTTTTGAATTTGAGAGGGATTCCTCACAATCATGTGATATAGGGTATGAGACGGAAGTTAGTATTTGATTCTTGCTTAATTTGGAACATGGTTTATCACTTTGGTGTTTTGGAACTACTTTGGTGTTATATGTATAGGAAGTTACACTCTATTCCTTCTATTGACATGTTTGAACTCAATTATGTGGATATGGCCATGTGTGTATATATGTTTATGTGTGTAGGAAGTTAGAATCTCATGAATGGAGTTATGTTTTTGGTTATGGAATAAAGATCTAGTTTATATTTAGATCATCATATGATGTACCTCCTAATTACATGATTTTTGAACCATGTTTTAGCAATTAAAGGATTTATTTTGGACCTTGTTGAAGCCCACCAAAAATTGGATTTGTATGAATTTCGGACTGTCAAACAGGGACCAGGCCGCACGTGCAGAGGTCATGGCCGCACGTGCGGAAAAGAGGAAGAAAATTGGATTTGCATACTGTTTTTGGCCGCTCGAGCGGAGAAGGCGCACCGCACGTGTGGTCCATGTCCACACGTGCGAGGGGGACGGCCGCACGTGCAGCCCAGGTCGGGAAAATTTGCCTGCTCCGTTTTACGTGCTCATTCCTCGGATATTTTTTAAATATGTATTTGAAGCCTTTTTGATATTTGTAAATTCATGTGAAACAAGCGAACCCGAAAATGATTAACAAACGAAAAGGAAATAATTCATGAGTTGTGTATGTATGCAGGACATACTCCGAGAAGGACTAACGCTCCGCCACAACACTGTGAGTAACAGTACTATAAATGTACATTTGTTTATCGTTAATAACTATTGTTATTAACGTTTTGTTCCCCGTAAATAATTACGTTAACATGTATATTGGTTGGAAATTGGTGTGAATTCATGTAATGCTGAAGGAATTGTGTGCATCGGTATCACTCTGGAATTACTCCGTTTTGTAAATTCTGTTAGGCCGATGGTCGTTCTGTGAATTCTGCTTGGCCAGTGGCCGTTCTGTAAATTCTGTTAGGCCAATGGCCGTTCTGTAAATTCTGTTAGGTCGATGGCTGTTTTGTATATTACTGGGCTTAAGCCACTCTGTTTAAAAACTGGGCCTATGGCCGTTCTGGAAATAATTACAAGATAATGTTAATGATATGCCTCTGCAGTTACATGCTTTATCATTCAAGATAATCATTGATTGTTTAGTACTATTATTCACTGAGCTTCGCTCACTCTGTATCTTTTCTGTTCCTGTAGGTAATCAACCTGGGAGCCAGTCTTAATTCCTGAGACTCGTCTATCTTTTGTCAACCTCAATGCGTTCAGGCACTTAGGCGGAGCCGTCTCATTTTTGTGAACTTTTGTCAAGCTTTGGCTTGTATTCTAATTGCCTGTTTAAGGATGAATTGTGTATAAACCCTTGACCTTCCTATGCTTTTATCATACACCCAATCTTGGAGTAGGGTTTGTATATATAAATGTACTTAACTGGTTCTGCAGATGCATGTCACTGTATGTTTACTCGCTTATACAATGTTATGATCCTAGCACGGTAGTGGTAGCTCAATGGATGTTATTTTATGTTATTGTAGGATATTTATGCTTCCGTTCAGGCCCCATATGATATGTATATCAGGTTAAGTGTTTGTTTCTGAGTAGGTCATGCCCGAACTTTTAAGGGCGAGTTTGGGGTGTGACAATGTCTCTCTTCATCCCTTTCCACTAAAACTGGAGGCTAAGGTTGTGGTACATCTTTGTGCCTCTCGGATGTACCGCAAGGCATGAATGATGGAAGTACCTCCTCTCTACAAGACTTTGGCATGAAAAGATAGTCAAGCTATCTAACACTCGATTCAGGATACACGTTCAAGCCCTTCTCTACCTTCCTACTAGATATCTTCTCTCGGAGGGTTCCTACTTCATGGTCACCCCACTATGCTTCTATAACTCAGCTCACAAGTGTAGGTTATGCAACTATGGTGAACAAAGCTACTGACTCAACATACTTGCCAACATGCAAGTCAAACTCGCCAATAGCACCCAACATCTTCCATTCCCGGATGACAATATAGCTATACTACTAATGGATTTCCAATTCAAGACATCAGCCACTACATTGGCCTTCCCTGGATGATAATGCAACTCGAAGTCGTAATCCTCTATAAACTCCATCCACATTCTCTACGTTAGATTCAAATCTTTCTATGAAAATAGGTACTTCAAACTCTTGTGATCGAAGAATACCTCAAACCTCTCACCATACAAGTAATGTCTCCAAATCTTCAAGGCAAAGATCAATGCTGCTAGCTCTAGGTCATGAGTAGGATAGTTTCTTTCATGTGTTTTCAATTGCCATAAGCCATATGCTACTACCTTCCCTTCTTGCATCAAGACATAACCCAAACCTTCTCGAGACATATCACAATACACTGAATAGCCCAAAACCCTTTCTAGAATAATCAACACTAGAGCAGTGGTAAGTCTAACCTTAAGCTCTTGAAACAATTTCTCGCAAGTCTCACCCCATACAAATTTAACTCCCTTCCTCGTCAGTCTAATCAATGATGAGGCTAATCTAAAGAAATCCTTTACAAAATGATGGTAATATCCGGCCAACCCTAAGAAACTCCAGATCTCAAAGGCATTCTTAAGTTGTTTCCAATCTTGAACTGCCTCAATCTTTGAAGAATCTACAGTCACCCTTTCTCCAGACACCACATGGCCTAAGAATTTCACTTCCTTCAACCAGAACTCACACTTTCCGAACCTAGCATACAATTTGTGGGCTCTAAGTAACTCAAGCACAATCCGCAAGTGTTCCTCATGTTCCTCCTCAGAGGGTAAGTAGATCAAAATGTCGTCAATGAAGACAACCACAAAATAGTCTAGGAACTCACGAAAGATTTGATTCATCAAATCTATAAACAAAGCCAGTGCATTGGTTAACCCAAAAAGCATCACTAGGAACTCATAATGGACATACTGCGTACGGAATGCCATTTTCTAGATATCCTCTTCCTTCACTCTCAACTGATGATAACCGGATCTCAAATCTGTCTTGGAAAAGCAACAAGACCCCTTCAACTGGTCACACAAGTTCTCTATACGAGGCAATGGGTACTTGTTCTTAACAATTACCCAGTTCAACTTTCGATAATCAATACAAAATCCGAATGTGCCATCATTCTTCTTGGCAAAGAGAGTCGGTGCTCCCCAAGGCAAAGTACTAGGACGGATAAAGCCCTTATCTAACAATTCTTGGAGTTAAATGTTCAACTCACTCAACTCAGCGGATCCAAATCTATACAATGCCATAGAAATCGGTGTCGTGCTAGGCACTAAGTCAATAGAGAACTCAATTTCACGGTGAGGTGCTAAACTATTGAGATCCTCGAGAAAAACATCCAATTATTCACAAACTACCATCGGCAACTCAACTCGAACCACATCGCTCTCAACACCCAAGAATGTAGTGAGAAGGAGACTAAGCTTGCCCCAACCACTAGGATCATACACTGGTAACAAGGCTCTATCAACTCGGTCCCCCAGGAAATAAAAATAATCACCATTTGAGGTGCATAATGTAACCCTCTGACAGTAACAGTCTATAATGGCCGGATAGGAAAACAACTAATCCATGCCCAAAATAATATCAAAACTTGACATGTCAATCAACACAAAAGAAAAAGAAAGTCGCTGACAGGCAACCTCTATCTCACAACCCCGATACCCCCGGTCCAACATAACCTCACTACGAACAGGTAACTCTACCCTGAGTAAAGATGCTAATTGAGCCACTTCTAACCCCAATGCAAATGCGCATGCCACTACAACAAGTTGGGTCTTAAATGACGAAATTTTTTTGTCTCCAAAGAGCTAATTTCGTCACTATAGATATTTGTGAGGAAATATTTTCGTCACCGGTTTCGTCATTGAATGTTTGTCACTAAAAACCACCGTGACGAAAAATAATTTCGTCACCAATGAAATTACTTCAGTGACTGAAATTTTTTGTCACCAAGAAAACAACATTTTGTCACCAAAAATTCTCATTTTCGTCACCAAATAGTTATTCAATACCATATTTTTAACTTTAGTTGACGAATAAATTTGTCACACATGTTGATCATTGATGAGGAAATAATTTCGTCACAGTAAGATGTAAAGGTGACAAAATTTTTCGTCTTCAAAAGTCATACATGGGTGATGAAATATCTTTCGTCACAAATATATATATACGTGACAAAATTTTTAGTCACCAAACAACAAAATCAATGAAATATTTCATATATAAACTACAATAAATTTTGTCACAAAAAATGTTTATTAGCGACGAATAATCACTTTGTCATAATAACAAGTACAAATGACAAAAAAAATTCGTCACTGAACTTGTTCCATATTTTATATTTCAATTTAAATTATTATTTCACAAATATCCCTACTCATATCCCAATAGCTATTATACACCACTCCACAAAGTAATTCACTAAACAATTTATATCATAAATGAAAATATATCCATCAAACAAATTTAATAATAATCCATTAAGTATAATAAAAAAAACCATCATAACAAATTCCAAAATGAGCTAACATGGAGTCCACCAAAAAAAATAACACTCAACTAGGTTTAAAACTAGAACTAAGTATCAGTTCAAGAAAAAAAATTCAACACTTGATCTTGATTTGCAAGTATGCTTCTAATAAACGCCATCAAAAACCAATCTGCAAAGAAATTAAACAAGGAAAACATTAATATATTATGAATTACATCTAAACTCATATATAAATAATTTTATTTTATAAACCAATTTAGTAGAAATGTATATAACAATCCAAAACTTCAAAGAGTTGAGGTGATCCTTAATGATAAAGCAACACGGATAACAGAAGACGCCAAAAGATTGCAGGAATATCATATATCACTATCACTAATGCCAGAATATATTTAATAGCTTGAACATATAATATAGCATTGAGATACATTTGATTCATGACAATGGGTCGATGACTTCTTCAATAAAGTAAATTTGATCAGTGGGAATTCAACACAAGAACCTTGTAAGACTTTTGGATTGTACCATTGAAGGTCCAGACCGCCTTGTTTATGAATTTGTACCCAACAAAAACCTTGATCAAATCCTCTTTGATAAGGAATCATTGTGATTTTTTATTTTTTATTTATAAACATGTTCATGATCTTTTTGGCTCTTAAAAATAAAGATAGGTGAGAGTTCATTGGTGGATCTTTCACCACACAATGGCAATAAGTGCATACATTAAGGGTAAGAGAAATTACCTTTATGTAGTAATTTATGCATCATCATCAGCTACTCTCTCTCTCTCTCTCTCTCAAGAATATCCTCTACCCATGACCAGCACTGCAAATATATATTTATGTTTATTTTTTTTAACCGAAATTACTGATATGAAAGAAAATATTTATAGTAACTTACCAAAGAGTTACTAGTTCCATCAAAGCTTCTATGTTGATCAGGAGAATAATCACAGATCTACAAGCTCAGTAGTCATCCAAATCAACACACATGAGTCTTTGGTACTCCACAAAATGAATAATATTGAAAGAAACAAAAATAAAATAAAATAAAATAAAACAGACATAAAGACGTGGCATCAAACACTTACATAATCTATAGATAGATTTATGTAGTAACTTAAAAATAAATAAATAAAAAGAAGAAAAAAAAAAAGCACAAAACCCACCAGACAGAAACCTGAAAGAAATAGAATCACCTTCTTGAAATGCAAAATGAAAACTACACTTTTAGAGACTTGACTTTTGACTTCTAGACTAAGAATTCTTAAATAGAAAACTAGAAAAAGAATTACATTGGTATTTACAAGCTATAGAGGCTCTTGCAGTTTTGTTGCCAATCCAATTTTCAACAACCCCTCTCCAATTTAGACAGAAAGGAGAAGAGCTAAAAATATATCAATAATTTTAAAGAAATGCAGCCATACGTATCACTTCCTTGCATCCCAAATTTGTCTAATTTCTAGTTTGGCTAAAAGACAATCAACTTTGTGACTCAACCAAAATAAATAACTGGGACAAGGTTTGTGGAAAAGGGGAGAAACAACTTGAGGAAAAACAAGAAACAAAATCTCCCATGTCTATATATGTGTTTTTTTCCATTCCACCCTGGATGAGGTGTAAGATTAGAGCAGCATCCAAAGTTATGTTCTGGATAAGCTTGCTACTCACTTGATAACATTTTATTGATGCAAGAGGTTGTTAGAGTTTATCACAGAAATGAAGGACCAACAAGGTGTGTGTTCAATTGATTTAATCAAGGCCTATGGCTCTGTAGATTGGAATTTGTTATTGGTATCTATGACACATGGGATTCCCTGCTCAGTTTGTTGGCTGGATTAAGGTGTGCATTTCCACTGTTATGTACTCAGTAGTAATAAATGGAGAATTAGTTGATTATTTCCCGGCAAAAAGGGGTCCAAGGCAAGGTGATCCTATGTCCCCCTACTTGTTTCTCAATTGTGATGGAGTGTTTCTATAGAATGCTGCAGCAAAGAGTGAGAGAAGGTGGTTTTACTTTCCATTGGAAATGTTAGGCCTTACATCTCGTTCAATTGGCATTTGCTGATGATCTATTCATTCTATGTGAAGCTAACAGGGGCTCTTTCCAAATCATTAAGAGTATGTTATCTCAGTTCCATCTTCTATCTGGCCTACAACCTAATCTTCAGAAACATAAGTTTTCTTTTTCCCTTCCTCCGTGGAGTTAGCAATGAATCTAACTAAGTCTGATCTTTTATCCATTTTGCCAATACCAGAAGGGAAATTGACGGTTAATTATTTACTGTTTCCTCTGATTTCCTATAAACTAGAAGCTGCAGAGTGTGAGCAACTTAATAAAAGAATGATGAATAGAATCACCAGTTGGATAACTAAATTTCTGTCCTATGGTGGTAGGCTCCAACTTGATCAATCTGTTCTTTTCAGCAGCATATAAGTTTATTGGTCCTTCGTTTTTATCCTTCCTTAGCAAATCTTGAAAGAAATAGAAGCCATTATGAGAGACTTCCTTTGGTTAGGGGTTGAAAACCACTTAACATATGCTAAAGTAAGTTGGGAACAAGTTTTCTGCCCAAAAAATGGAGAAGTTCGGTGAATTAAATCAATCATTCATTAGAATCAAGCTACAACTATAAAACTCCTTTGGGCTATATGCAAAAAGTCAAATATCCTATGGGTAAAGTGGATTCACACATATATTATCAAATCTAGATGCTTCAGGACTATGCAAGTCCCTTCTAATGTGTCTTTGACAGTGAGGAAACTTTTCAGTTTAAGAAGAGAAGCTATACCCATAATTAAGAAAGTAATTGGCGATGGAGAATCCACCTTCCTTTGGCTTGAGAATTGGCACTCTTTGGGACCACTGTACCTGAGATTTGGGGGGACTTGAAAGGAATGTAATCAGATATCTGAATGCTAGAGTGGCAACTGGAACTGGCCTACTAGAAGGAATGAAATTGTACTGAGTATTATTGATAGTATTCTTAACAACATAATACCTGGCATCGGACAAGGGGTACGATGTGAGATGGATAACAAAGAAGAATGGCAACTTCACGATAAGCTTAGCATGGAATGCAATCAGAATCAGACAACCACCTACTACTTGGGCTCAAATGATATGGTTCAATGGCAATGTACCCAAATGGTCTTTATTTTATGGTTGAGTGGTAAGGGCAGACTTGCAACTTTGGACAGACTCTACAAATGAGGGCTAACTGAAGTGAATACTATCAGCTTTGTGGGTAGGGTGAATACACATACAATAAGTTCAAGCAATTAGGAATAAATATGATAATCAAAGGTACACAAATCAAAACTAAAAAGAACGTGCAATCTGTGTTTAGTGCAAGTACAATGTATGTAACACGTATCGCAAGCAGTACATGCATCGGACACATGTTACACTTGCCCCAAACACAATTTTTCCAATAATATATAATTTTTTGTTCCTTCTATTGTTTTGCAATTTTTCCAATTTTTTTTACTGACCTCTGTATCCAAATCTGATGTAGAATCAGAGAGGAAGTAAGAGGAGAAGCACTGAGAAAAGTGTGGAAAGATGCTGATCCAAAAACCCCACAGTTTCTTACCAAACCACCAACTCTCTCATTCAATCAAATCACTCTCATCTCAATTTCATTGGTTTCAATTTCGAACTCAACAACAACAGCAGTGTCATAAAACAGAGTAAATTATCACAAAAAAAACACTAAGTGACCAACAAAACAATTTTGAGTCAGACAAACAAGTAGTACCTATCGAGCCATGTATAGCAACTTCCAAGTATTCTCAGATTCCAAATAGAGAAATAGAGAGCTGTCATTTCCATAGTATTCTCTCTACTGCTAAATAGCGAGAGTGCTGAGAAGATGAACATATAGTAAGTCAAAAGGATCAAAATTAAAAGAGAAGCAGAGCAACTATTATAATGGAATTAGAAAAAACAAATCAAAAAAGAGTAAAGGATTGTAAGATGATGGCAACAGAGCTATGTTCTCTACAATCAAAAGAACTCACACTTAATGTGAGGAAGGACGGGAGAAATTCCATTAACTCTACAATTATGAGCTATGTTCTCTGCAATTTCTTGATCATCATAGTCTGAGGTAGTGATGTCAAATTCCCTCTTTACTTTGTTTATTTGTGTCTTCACACCATTATGTCCATTAATTCCAATCACTTTACCTTACTAAAAGAGATGTCGGTGTAATTACACTAAAAATATGGGGCTTATTATTTCTTTTCTTTCATTATTTTATTTTATTTTTTCAGATCTTAGGAGAATGGATCCATTCTTTTATTAGTTTTACATGAACAGAGGAGCATTAGCCAATTCAACAGCTGATCAACACAACAAAGTGAAAATTCAACAGTATTGATCAATAATTGATGAAAGTAAAATTGAAAGATTGGATTAGTACCTGAAACAATCCCTAAAATCCCAAGACTCTCTCTCTCTCTCTCTCTCTCTCTCTCTCTCTCTCTCTCTCTCTCTCTCTCGAAAAACCCCTATTTTTGTCTCTACAAGCTAAAAGGGATCAACTTTCCACTCAACATTCTCTTCTCTCTCTCTTCTTATTCAATGGAAATGCTAAAACACTCATTTTATTTTGACTATATAAAGCAACCAATCATCAAAATAGAGATAACCTATTTGCCTAAAAACTTAAGGAGTAGCTATATTGATCTTGATCATTTGCAGAGGCAATTGCCATTTTTGTAACAAAGCTTTTATGCAATCCATTTTGACCCTAAACCCTTTTAACATAACATAACATAGCAAAGTCCCAAGAAAATAAATAGACAGTAAATCAATTTCATCTTCCACATGAGAAATCAAACCTAACAATTTCCAAATGCATCAGAATTCACAACTGATTTAAATCCATAGCTTTAAACAACATTGAGTTAAAATTTCCATGAATCAAAGCAACAACTCTGTGAAGCTAACCGTATTTTCTGCTGATTGATTCGTAAGTCTCTTCGACAGGTTTCGCCAATTGCAAAAGAGTGCCAAAAACTCTGTGAAGCAATAACTCTGTTTGGAAGTTGAGAAAGTGACGAATAGATGAATTTGTAAACACACACAGAACAAGAGAGAAAGAGAGAACGAGAGAACGAGATAGAGAAACTCACCACGCCGGAGAACCACCGTGGTAACGCCGACGGAGATCGTCGTCGCTAGATCGTTGACTTTGCAAAACCTATGGAGATTGTTGCCTTCGCTGCTATGTGAAAGTGAGAGTGAGAGTGAGAATGAGAATGAGAAACCGTGAGAGTGAGATTGAGAAAGAGAACCCTAACATATGGGGAAATGGGCGGGTACCCATTCCCGACCCCATATGCTATGGATATTTTAAAAACCCACTTAATTAATCGTATGGCTTAAAAAAAAGGGAAAAAATTCATATATTTGGATTGGATCTCCATGATACCTATAGTAAGATCTCCATTGTCATCCCTAATCAATAGGGTTCCTTTTTTTCATTACCGCCAAATCTCAAAGTTCCCCCTTCAAGATTGGTTGGTGATAAAATAATTTTGTCATTAAAAATTTTAGAATATTAAAATTATTGATGATAAAAATATATTTCTCATTAAATAGTTTTAAAATATTTAAAATTAATTTCTTTAAAAAAATATTTAAAATTATTTGTAACGAAAATATATTCCTTACTGATAATTTTATAATTGGTGACAAATTTTTTTCTTACTAAAAATCTCAAAATTTTGGCGTCACCCAAAAAAAATTAGAGGGAAAATCTTTGGTGACGAAATTTAATTTTTCTTCACCTAAAAATAAGTATTTATTGACGAAAATAAATTTCGTCACCTATTATTTTTACTTTTTATTATATGTGACAAAATTTTATAATTCGTCACGGATTATTCTTATTTAGTGACGAAATATTTTTTTCACTACTTTCCGTCACCATAGGTTTGGAGAGTTAATTAACTTGTGTTTTTGTTTTGAGAGAGAGAGAGAGAGAGAGAGAGAGAGGGGAGAGAAAAATTGATAAACAAAAATAAAAGGGGGAAAAAATTTAGTAGTCTATTTTTTCCATTACCGCCCAATATGTTAAAATTTTTCCTCTAAAATTGGTGACAAAATAATTTCCTCACTAAAATGTCTCAAAATATTAAAAATTATTAGTGATAAAAATATATTTCTCACCAAATGGTCTTAAAACATTTAAAATCAAGTTTCTCAAAAAAAATATATACAAAATTATTGGTGACGAAAATGTATTCCTCGCTAATAATTTTATAATTGGTGATAAATTTTTTTCTCACCAAAAGTCTAAATTTTTGGCGCCACTCAAAAAATATTAACGGGAAAACCTTCGGTGACGAAACTTAATTTTTCCTCACCTAAAAAGAAGCATTTGTTGACAAAAATAAATTTCGTCACCTATTATTTTTATTTTTTTATTATACGTGACAAAATTTTATAATTCGTCACGGATTATTCTTATTCAGTGACAAAATTTATTTTCTTCACTACTTTTCGTCACCATAGGTTACTTTTGTTGTAGTGTGCAGACAAAATGAAAGAATGTGATGCACCAGTATCAATCAACACATTAGTAATAGAATTACACAACAAGAAGTTACCTCTCACTATCGAAGGTGCTGGCAACAACTCTGGTGTGGTAACAACATGCACACGCCCTGTAGGTCTCTGCTCCATCTACTCGCCCCTCGAAGCATAAGTCTGAAACGCAGATTGAGTCGAAGAGGCTCTCTAATTGGTCCTCAAGGCCTGTGTTGACGGTGTAGGATGATGGCTCTATGTCTGCCTCGAACCAGATGCACCAGACGTGCCACCTGCCTGAGAGCAAAACCTCCTCAAGTGCCCCGACTGCCCACACTAATAATAGATAGGCGACTGCTCTCTACCATGACTCTGGGACTGAGAACGAGCTGAAGACAGTGCAGACTATTGCCCTCCTCCCCTCTGTGGGTAAACTATAGACTTCTGGCCCAACTAATCACACTTAAAGCAAGTGATCCCACCCTGACCACCTCTCCCTGACCCAGAACTCAGTACAAGAAAAGTGGATCTATACTATGCTCCCTGGGACTGCTGTGGAGTGGAACCCTTCTGCCTCTTACTGTCCTGAGTCTCCTCCTGAACCTCCTAACTCCTCCACTTGGAGCCCCTCATCCTCTCCTCCTCAGTCTGAATCACGGTCTCTAAGTGAGTCGCCGCCTCCACAAGACGACTGTAATCCCTAATCATGGACGTGGCTACCTGGAAAAGAGTTCGGTCCTTAACCTCTTCTCAAACTCCAAGCAACGGTGTTCCTCCGTCGCTATAAGCTTTGGTACAAACCTCGATAAACTGGTAAAGGTAGCCTCTAACTCGGCCACCGGTGTATTAAGGTGCTTGAGCTTTAGAAACTATGCTCTCAACTTCTCCCTAGCAGTGTGAGGCAAAAACTTGTCATGGAAGGAGTCGACAAAGGCCTCCCAAGGCACTTCAATGCGCCCACGCACATACTTCTACCACTGACCTAGATCTCCCTTCAGTTGGAAGGATGCCAATGTCACTTCCAATCCATCGTCCTTGATGCCAAGCATCTCGAACGTCTTCACCATCTGCTCTAGCCACTCATTCGCCTTTAGTGGCTCCTTTGGATCCCCCAAAAACTCATTCGAATTCGGCTGGAAGAACTCCTTCTTAAAAAACAATGGCCCTACTTCCACAACCTGGACTGGACTTGATTCTCAGTTCTAAGAATGTCCATGGATTTCCACAAAGCTTTGATGATTTCATGGGCCAAAGTGCCCATGGCCTGCTAACCAACTAGTTCGGCCACATTGGACTGACCAACCCCTTCCTCCTGTGCCAGAATATCATCCGATAATGGCACCTCCCACTGTCTAGGCTTGCCACGCCTACCACCACCAGGTCCACGTCTTGACATCCTAATGAAGGTAACACAAGAGATTAGCATATTTACGAATGTGCTGAAGCTAACTCACTCGTGTCCCAATGTGATAAACAAAAATTAATTCACTTCACATAAGCACGTAGTCACATAAATACATACGAACTTCCTTTCTAGATAATGATCGTCCCACGACGTTGCCAGAGTTCTAGTTAGAAATAGCAACGAGCAAGTGACCTTCTAACAAGACTTCTAGAAACTTGTAGGCAGAATCAATATCTTATAAATTAAATTCTAGACCCACTTAGTCACATAAGGATGTTATTACATAGCATACCGGGTTATTCCTAAACGCCTCGAAAATAATGACAATAATTCATCTCACAATAATTACCCATTAACGAATACATTTCAGAATAAGATCTCTTTACATTTATATGATCCAGTTGTACCGAAGAGGACACATACAATTACATTCATAAGCCCTAAAACCTTGAATCTATAGCATATGTCATACGCAAAAGATATGAAATAAGAGTAAAACAGATAAATGAATGCCTAAATGGCTACAACTTTCCAAGTTGATGCTTGGTTACAACAAAAGTGAGTTTGAAACTCAATACAAATAAAGCCCTAGGCTTGTACAAAATAATTACAACAAAAACAAAACAAGAAGCTCTCGGCTCCAAGTCCTCCTAAACTACGACCTTGCCAGAGGCATATCACCAGCACCTGAAAATGGTTTTCCAGAAAGGGTAAGCCAAAGCCCAGTAGAGAAACTCTAACACAATTTATGATTCTTAACAGAGATATAAGGTGAATGCTAATGCTCGTGCCAAAACATTTTATTTCTTTCCAAAAACCCATGCAATGCCAAGTTTATATCACAATTCATACAATTATTTCCTTTTCAATAAAAAACAGAGCAGTGGATACAACACTAGGAATCTCTAGGACGTGTCTGCAAGTAGGCTACAAGCACTACCAATTATCATTTTTACCAATACTAACCAGAAGGCTTAGCACCTATCCACATGGGTTTCTGACTTTCATCAAGGACACACAGGCTAACATAATACCACAACTACACACCTACCTAGATTTACCGAGGTATTCACCCATTTTTCTCAAAACAGTATATATTTTCAAATCGTTAAATATGTAACAATGCTCAATGCAAATGGATGATAAATTAGTTTTAATTCACCTAATTCTCATGCAATTTCTACAACAATCATAGCTATCCTTCATCGATAGCCCAAAATAAGATATCTCTAAACAGAGAAATAATTTCCAATAAAGATATACTTTCAAAATCTCAAGACTGGAGCGATAATACATATCCAACTCCACCATCATCATCATCATTGTTCCATTTTCATAAATCCCAACATCATTTCCATTTCCTCTTTACAAAATCAAAATTTCACATTTTAGGGCAAAATCTCCTTTTCTTTATAAACCAATTCCAAGGATAAAAATCCACCATTTTATCACCACTGAATAACATTTAAAAACCCACAATCATTTTTAAAGATCCATTTGAAAACCCTTCTTTTGATTTCAACACCAAAATCCTAGATTTTTATCAAAATCCCCAATATCAAGATTTCTTTGAAAAGATAAATAACCAAGTTAAAATTCATACTAAAGTGTGGAGAAATCCCTACCTCAAAACTTAAAGACAAGGGAGAAAGTGAAGAAACTTTGATGAAGCCGAAAATCAACTTTGCTCCAATTAGAATGAAGCTCTAGGTGAGCTCTACTTTTTTTATCAAAGGGACTAGGGTGCAGAGATCAATGAATGATAGTGTATTTGAAGATAGAAGATGAGTTCTAGAGAGAGAGTGTTTAGATTTGGGGTTTTGAAATGTTTTGGAGATATATATATATATATATGAAAAAGTGAGTCAAAATGTGGCAGTTACGAACTTATATACGTGCAGACCGCTCGAGCATAGGAATGGTCGCTCGCGCAACTAGATACAAAAGTGAGACCGCTCAAGCGAACAAAGTGACCGCTTGAGCGAAGAACACCACCCCTCCCAGTACTTTTGCAATCCTACAAAGTTCCCAAAGACCGCTCAAGCCAAAACCGCTCGAGTACAAGAAACACTGCTTGAGTAGGAATGCCATAGTCCTAGTAGTTTGCAAACCAGCAAAAGTAATGGAAGTTCTCAAAGATCGCTCGAGGGTAAGAAGGAACGCTCAGGCCAACAAGCCAAAAACTGAGCAGCAACTGTTTTAAAAAACTAACTCCCCAACCTGTTTCAAACACAACCAAGACACTCCAATAACCAAACTCAACAAGGAATAAGATGAATAAGGGTATGAACAACCAAATAAAGAAAGGAATCTCGGATCCAAAACAATAAATGGGTCGGGTCTAAACCAAAATCGATATATTCCACGTTGGCCCAAACCTATTGTAGCTTGACTTTTTCGCGCCCCCTTTCGGAGAGCTCAAATTGGTCCTACAGTTCGGACTCCTATCACGGTTCTGAATCTAATCTCACAAAGTGCAATGTGAAACTGATAAACACCAAAGAGTCCAATCTGGCAAATCATTTTGGAAAATCGATTTTGAATCAAATAATGTCAAAACTGGACTGCTTTGCCAAATTACAGAGTCGCCACCTAAATATTTTATTTTGGAAAAATTTAGGAAACCCTGACTCGTGCCAAAGGCCACGTGTCCGTCATCACCAAAGTTGCCTTGGCTCGGTAACTTGGGTACGAGAGGGGAAGGTCCTAAAATGAGCACCCCCACTCACCCGATCAAAGGATCGGCCTATACTAATTATGATATGTTGTTTTATAAACCTCATGTGTTCTTACTCCGGTTGTTAGCTAACTTTACTATGTGACGCACACAAGCAAGTATAGACTAAAATCGCAAGAATTGGAATGAATTGAACTCATGTTTGGTTTCGAAAATGGTTTGAATTTGCCACCCCAAGTGGGCTAAAATGCGGATTTGCCATCAAACATGATGGGCTTAAAACATGATTTGCCACTTCTCAAAGTGGGCTTAAAACTCACATTCGTTGAATCGTTCCAATTCAAATAACAAAGCCTTCATCTACAAGCATTCATACAGTTAATCATTTAAGCAAATAGCCTCATGGCAAGCATGCTATCATGGCAACACTCACACTCATGCAAGTATGCTAAAGCATAAAAGCTTATCGAGTACTCCAAGCCAAAACAAAAGCTGGTTAGAAACAATGCATGATCCTAACTATACAAGATGCCTAATGCAAACACATGCAATATGAAATTAAACAGGCTCGGCTACTAACGTGGCATATAAATCGATTTGATAACATGCTTTTAAACACGTATTCAAAGAAGTGTACTTAAATACAATGCGGTTTGAATGATGCGCCGAGCCTTGGTGCATGCAAGACAAATGAATGATGCAAACATGCAAGCATAAGGTATGCTAATTGAAATATGACCCTAAACTAACCATCGAAAGCGGTTAAATAAAAGGGAGAAAGATGTGGGGTTGGAAGACATGCACACACACACGCACGCACACTTATTACAACATTGCGCCCTCGCGAAGGAGGGTACGAATGAATAAGCTAAGCTATACTAAACTAAGCTAATTATTACAAAACGAAACTAATTAACTATTCTAGTTAACTAATTATTATAGACCGAAATAAATTAACTAACTATTCTAAGCTAGCTAAAATATTACAAAATGAATTAAGCTTAATTAATTAAAACACTTGTATGAATTAGCTACAACTAACTAGTAAAGAGATTAAACGGCCTCGAGGAATGAGGGATGCATGCATGCATGCTAGGTTGCTCCGGCCGAAAATGCCTTTGCCTTGCCATCGGATGCCTTTGTTTGCCTTTGTTTGCACTCATTTTGATCACTGAAAATTGCACCAACTCCTAGAATGTCTCTGCTCCAACACAGGAACACACTTGCACAAAAATTCACTGGTGGCCAGTCGGCCACAAAAAGTGGCTGTCGGCCACCCCAAGTGGCCAGTCGGCTACTTCAAGTGGCCAGTTAGCCACCCTCATTTCCAGACTTCTGTTTTTTCTCTTGAAGCCAAGCACACTTTAGGTACAAAGGAGGCACCAAATCAAGCTAAAATCACCTTCTAAAGCTCAAAGAAGGTCCCAAGGAATCTTAGCCCAATGGTGGTCAAGTTTGATCAAGGATGTCTAGGCAAAGGAGAGGTATATCTCTACTTGTATGCACAAAAGGGCAAGAGAGAGAGAGAAGTCTAGAGAGAGAGAGAGAGAGAGAGAGAGAGAGAGATTTTAGAGAGAGAGGCTCCCAAACTTTCTAACCCTCTAAAATGAGAGATATGGCCTCCATATGTAGCAATATAAGAGCTTCAGGTCAAAATATCTGAATTAGGACAACTGGAGCAATGTGAAAATAGATGGAGGGGAAATATCTACAAAAAAATTAAGTTTGGGACATTAGTGGCCGATCGGCCACTTTTCTGGCCGACAGCAAAAATCTACTCTCCAGGTCCAACTTCAAATGGGCATAACTCCTTCATATGGACTGATTTCCAGGCCATTCTTGTGTCTAAATTGAAGCCCCGAAAGTAAGTTTTCCAATGGTGGCAGCCTCACATCAAAATTTCAAGTGTGCTAAGAGATATCCCTCTTTTAGTGAAGACTGCTCAGTTTCAGCTCAATCGGATTGATGCCTAACTTTAACCAGCCATATCTCCCTCATCTGGCCTTGGCTTTAGGAGATTCTTAAGTGTAAAATGAATCCCTGGAAGTCTTCTTTCCAATGGTGGTGGCATCATAGCTGAAATCCAAGTGTACAAATGGATAGGCCCGATTTAGCGAGGGTTGCTCGACTCTCTCTTAACGATTCATGCACATCTTCTTCCCCAACTTGGTTTCTTCCCTCTCCTCCAATTTTCTTCAACTCCAAACCTCTAAACAAGATGTTTTAAAGATTTTTTCAAAGTGTTCACCTCTCCTTCATTTATTCCACTTTTTCCTTGCTCAGTTTACCAAAAAGCGCAATATTTAACGAAATGCGAGCCTCGGAACATTGTAGAAACTTTGTTTCAAAAATGTTTTGAAAGAGAGGGTTTTAAGGTCTACAAATAATTTTAGTCAAAATAGTTTTTGGTCCGAAAAGGGGGTGTATGGTTGGGATTTAGAGCTCCTCTTGCTGAAGAAATCGAACCTTTGCCCTGCACACCTTTCATCACCAAGTAAGAAATCAGTGGCGCCCAAGTCTTAAGGGCGGTCAAAAATGGGGTGTCTACACCTGTGCCAGCTATCTGTATTCATTGTGATAGGCAATCGGCGATTGGACAGCACAAAGTAATATGTATAATAAAAAGTCTAGACATATCCATTATAGACATAATTCTATACGACAACTACTCTCTAATGGAGTTGTCTCTTTAGACTATGTAAAGTCTAAGGACAACATTCCGGATCCGCTAACCAAAGGGTTAGCTCGAGAGTTAGTAGAAACATCATCAAGAGGAATAGGGTTAAGACCTTTAGTAAATGTTACCGGAATGGAAAACCCAACCTAGCTGACTGGAGATCCTAATATCTAGGTTCAAAGGGACAACCTAACTTTGATGTCCCAGGTGTTTGACTTGACTAGCATTGAGTAGTAGGTTTGTGTGTATAACTTTTGGCATTTTGTTTATCGCATTGGGTCGTTGAAATTTCTTTTCTATTCTTGTTTAACTTCTCTTAACTTTTTTAGGTTAAAAATTGAAACACTTTGATTTCATGTTTGTTTTTGAAAATTGTTTTGAATATGTACCACTTGAAAAAGTGATCTCATATGTACATTACTTAAATTATTCCAATTCAAGCAATTAGCCTTCATCCACACACATTCAAGCAGATATATCAATTAAGCAATTAGCCTCATGGCAAGCATACTAGACATGGTAACAATCACACTCATGCAAATATGCTAAAGCAATAAAAATGCTCACCTAGTACTTCAAGGCAAGCCAAAACAAACTAAATAATTAGAAAACATGCATGCTTCTAATTAATGCCATATGACTAATGTAACACATGCAATATGCAATTAATAGGCTCGGCTACTAATTATGGCATGTGAATCAATTTGATAGCATGCGGTTTTAAACACGTATACAACGAAGTAATAAACGACAATGCTTGTTAGAATAATGAACCGAGCCTCGATTCATGCAAGATAAGTGGATGCAAATCATGGAATATGTTAAATTAAACATGATGTGCTAAGATATCCATCGTAAGCAGATAAATAAAAGGGTGAATGACATGGGGTTGGAAGATATACACATTATTACATATTTAGCCCTCACACGAGAGGGTCCGAATGAATGAACTAGCTAATTATTATGAATTAACTAATCTATTACAAACCAAATGAAATAAATTAACTACACTAGCTAATTATTACAATGCCACAGATTAACTACCTATTCTAACTAATTAAATAATTACAACACAAAATTAATTAATCTAACTAATTAATTACAAGACAAAATTAACTAGCTACTTTAACTAATTAATTACAACTTGAATTAACTAAGCAATTTAATTATTACAAGTCTACAATTTATCGGGCCTCGAGAAATGAGGAGATGGCTTATGTATGCACATGATTTCCACCTGAAAAAAGTCCCTTGTTTCGCTGCGAAAATGCCACTGTTGCCCAGTTAGAAAATTGCACTATTTTTTCACCTCAGCCTCTGCTCTGCTCTACTGAAAAAGAGACACTGCCTGGCTGGAAAAAGTGGCTGGCAACCCAGAAGTAGTGGCTGGCTGGCCACTAATAATGGCCCATCGGCTAATAATGTTGGTTCTTTCCTGTTGCAACAGAGAGCAAACAGAGCACAAACAGAGTATTCTCAGGAGATGTCTGTCCACTCTGTCTCTCCTTATCATCAAACAGGTCAAAGGAGCGGTAGACTTGATTCGCAAGCCATCAATTGACGCAATTTCATTTCATGATGACTTATGAACCAAGGGATACAATTTCAATAAATGGCAAAGAAAGACCAACAAAACCTCCTCCCTATCATGGATTGATCAAGGGAAGTAGTTGACCTTGGAAACTTAGACCATTTCATCACTAACAAGTATGAAATGAGCCAAATTTCCATGTATTCAATTAACGTTTGATTGAACACCAAATCATTTATTATCTTGTTCCATTTTAGTCCAAGTTTCATTACTTCGTTTAAATTACCATCCATTCCTTAGTTCATCAAGTCCAATAATGAGCTTTAAGTCCTCTAAGGGAAAGAAGCATCAAACAAAGAGTTGTTTTGGGGATGAAAGAGGCACCATCCCATTAGTAATAAACCCCCAAGGGGATTAAACTATTAAGCACAATACCTCAATTTCAAGCTTTAATAAGAAATTGGTTTGAAACAACTTTCAAAACAAAGAAAAAAAAAAAAACCAAGAAAGATGGGAGGTTGCAGAGGTGCTTTAAAGATGAACATAAGTATGGAAAGTAAGAAATAAACACTAACAACTCAAATAGATTAGTGGCTAAGGCCTAAACCTCCAAATTTATAAGGACCATTACAGTACAAGCATACTATACAAAGCATAAATGAAGTAACCAGCCTAAAACAGTCCTAAATGAAGCTAAAATAGTGCTAGAAGTCAAAAGAGCTAACAGAGTAAGCTACAACATGGAGTAAGTTAAGCTAGTAAGCAAGCACAAGGAGGGGAGGCTATCCCCTCCACTTTTTGAACTTCAAAACATTATTTTAGCCTCTGAAAAACTTTGAAAACCAATGGTAAAAAGCTTAAAAAAAAGTTGATAACAAGGTGGGAAACACAAGGGTTAAAGCTTATGAAATAAGGTTCAAAGAAGGGTGATTCACCCTTCTATCTTTAATGGCTTTAAACCACAAGTTTCAGCCTAAAAATACAATCCCAAAACAGTCTAAAAATAGTAAGAAAAAATGAGGAAAAAGTAGTGTAGAGAAAGCCAAGGTTATACCTCTTGAAGAGAAATAACACTTTGTTTCACAAACCACAAGTCTTTCACTCTCAAAGGCTGAAATTTGGACTCAAGAATCCCAGCAAGAAGAGCTCAAATATTGGTTTAGGAAGTGTTCGGGTCAGGTGTGTGTGTTGCAAGATAGAGATAGAGAGAGAATTTCAAGTTTTGGGGTTTTTGAAATTTTTTGTAACCCTAATTTCCTTTTCCAGATTTTTCTCACCTTAAAACCAAGAGGGAAGGTCCCCTATATATAGAAAACATGAGCCTCGGTCAAAAATATTTATATACAAACAGCGGGTGTAGTGTGGAAACAACTAGCAGAAAAATATTTGCAAAAATCTGCTTTTTGACACAAGTGGCCAGTCGGCACTTCTTCTGGCTAGCAGGCCACTAGTGGGGGACACTTGGCAGGCCAAGACACTCAAAATGGCCAAATTTTGCACAACTGGCCGGCAGGCCACTAAAGTGGCCGGCCACCAAAATTTGCTTCAATGCCCAATTTCAAATGGGCATATCCCCTCATCCGGACTAGGTTTTAGGTCATTCTTGAGTCCAAATAGAAGCCCCATAAGTCTACTTTCCGGTGAAGGTGGACTCACATCTAAATTCTAAGTGTGCACAGAGATATGCTTATTTTAGTGAAGGTTGCTCATTTTTATCCTAACAGATTGATGCCTAACTTTTGCCCCAACTAGTTTTCTTCCCTCCCCTCCTATTTTCCTCAAATCCAAAACTATAAATAAGATGTTTTGAAAGATTTTTCAAAGTGTTCACCTCCCTTCCATTTATTTTCACTTCGTTCTTACTCAGTTTACTAAAAAGTGCAATATTTTAAACGAAATGTGAGCCTTGGAACATCGTAGACACATTTGGAAAAATATTTTTAAAAATTGGGTTTTAAGGTCTAAAGTACTTTTAGTCAAAATGGAGTGTACAGGTTGGAATTTAGAAGCTCTTCTTGCTGAAGAAATTGAACATTTGTAAAGCATAACTTTCATCATCGAGTGATCAACATGAGGCGCCCAAGTCTTAAGGGCGGTAAAAAATGGGGTGACTACAATTATGTAATTGGAAGATGTTGAGTCTAGATTGTGTAATTCTTCGGGGCGTTACACTAACTGTGTGTAACGGTGTAATGGGTCGAGTCACTGAAGAGGTAAATCCTCTTGCCATTTCTTTATACAGTGATACTCTGTAGGGATGAAAGGTTAAGCTAATGCTTTTAATGACCTAAGTGAGATAAAGAATCAACCATGGTATAATGAGATACCTTATATAGGTCACCTATATGAGTGCAAAGTGGGGTCACTTCTTTAAGAATTGACAAAGTTGAATTCTTTCAAAAACAGTTGAATTCTTTAAAAGCACTCACTGAACTAGGCTAGTGTTCTAAGGCCATACCGAACACACCTATGAGAACAAGAACAATGGTTAGACTAACTCCAGAGTGAGGGTCTATTGTCTCAGTTTACACAAATGATAGAACAGTTCAAGACATCACTTTTCAATTGTCAGCCAGTAAATTCGATAGATTTTCACTACGAAAGGTTCAAGGCCAACAACTAGCTTTTATGATGCAGGGTTAATTTGTGTGCTCTCTCTTTAAGTCTTTATTGTTGAACGTTGTCTGTTTTCTTTATTCGATTAATTTTTTATTCATGTGAGGGGATTGTTGGAAAGAAATGATTTTCTAGTGACTTTAATATGAAATTAAAGTACGTCTCAACCACCGGTTGAGGTGGGATCAAAAGGGCTTAGATTCTTTGTAATAAAATCTTTACACCACAAAAAGAATGACCAAAAACCATTAAGAATGAAATGAGAAATTATCTCATAAAATTGGCCTCATGAATGAGGTATTGAGAATTGTGTATAACTACCAATCCCACATTAATTGTAGAGGAAAGTTTTGATAGATATTTAAACCTCAAGATTTTGATAAAAGTATGAGCCCTTTGGGCATCCAAATTTTTTGAAGGAATGGAATTTATGGATGCTTCAAAGATGGGTTTGGGCCAAAATTATAGTCCAAGTTAGTTGTACAAAAATTGCCACACGACCGCGTGCATGTGCTCCGCCCCACCCGAATTGTCCAAAAAAAATCAAAATTCAATACATTTTCATGATTATGGGCTTTTGGGGATAGACTTTTTGGCTTTTTTGACTTTTGTGAGAGAAAAAATATAATGATTATGAGTTAGATGTAATATTTTGTCTTATTGGGCTAAAAAACCTTTTTTTTTTTTTTTTTTTGTGGCTAAAATAACTCTAAACCCAACCTAACCCAACCCAAGATGCCAAACGAAGGCAAAGTGAAAAACTATGGTAGTGTTCAGAAGTCTTTCTCTCTCCTTAGAGTAAGTGGCAATTTATCTATTCAAAATAAAAAATAAATAAATAAATAAAAACTAATTAGATTGAGAAGAGAGTGAGATTTGAACATGAGATCTTAAGCTTAATAAAGAATATTCTTAACACATAAGTAATACATAATATTTAAAATTAATATTTTTTATTTCTATTTATTTAAATCAAGACGCCTCACTAGTTTGGTTAAATTAACTAATAAAGATAAAACAAACTAATTTATAGTCAATAAGATAAAATGTCATATCCAACCATCAAATCAAATACAAAAATTTCAAAATTTATCTCAAACATAAGTTTTTTTAGCTAGGCTACAATAGCCCAAAACTCAAAAGACCAAAAAGTTAAGCTAAATTAGCTCATCCCAAACGAGGGCTTATCGTAAATAGAAATTTTTGTGTTTAGATCATTGATTACTGGTTAAATAGCAAATAAAGACAGAACAAAATTTAAAATAATTAATAAGACAAAATATTATATCTTACACATTAATTAATTATTTTTTCTCTCACAGCCATCTATTATAAAAAATTCACAAATTAGTCCAAACATAATTTTGTTTCATGTCATAAAATAGCCAAATAATAAAAAAGAATCAACTAAAATAACCACTGTTTCAAATGAGGGATGAGAAAGATGGGCTGCAAACATGACCCTGAATATAGCAAGGACACGTCTGACTTGAAGTTGGCCAGCAGATAGGAATGGCAACAAAGCGGGGCGGGGACAGGGACCCGAAGCTACAAAACTCCCCATCCCCATTCCCCATCCCCAGCGGGGAACCCATCACCCTCCCCCCCACCCCCGCCCCCGCGCCCTAACGGGGATCGGGTTTCCCTGACCCTGGAAAATCCCAGCAACTCTCTCTCTCTCTCTCTCCCTCTCTATATATATATATATATATTTAGCTTTCTCTCTCAATAATAAATCAGCAACAACATTTCATCAATAACAACATCATCAATGGCAACCAAAAAAAAAAAAGAAAAAAGAAATGGAGACAGATAGAGACACATACATGTAACACACAGACATACATATATACATACACACAGTAACACACATACATACATGTAACACAGATCTGAGATGTGAGATGTAAGAACAAGGAAGTCAACGGTGGCAGGATCTGCTCAGATCTGCCCAGATCTGCCATGGCGGAAACCGAAGCCGGAGTATGAAGGCTCGGCGGTGGCCGCGGAGGAGGAGGAGGTGACGGAGGAGGAGGTGAGGGTATGCGTACTGCTGCTGAGGAGGAGACGACGCCGTCGCTACTGCGGAGAGAAAAGTGAGTGAGAAAGAGTCGTCGCCACTATGGAGAGAAGAGTGAGTGAGAGAGAGCTGCCTACGAAGAGAAGAGAGAGTGAGAGAGAGTAGAGGGAAAGACTCTGAGTCAAAGAACGAGAGCCTGAAAGAGAGAGAGTTGATTGAGAGAAAGAAGATAAGAGAGTCAAAAAGAGGAAGATATTTATTTATATAATATAACTAAAGATAAGAGACTCAGAAAGAGGGAGACATTATTTATATAATATAACTAAACTGAGTCAGAGAGAGAGAGATATTTATTTATATAATATAACTAAGCTAAACATAATAGGTTTAATACAACTAAACTGAACAAGTAGGCGGGGATGCTTTCGAGGAAATTTCGGGGCGGGGCCGGGCCGGGGCCGAGGAACCTATCCCCGTCCCCGGCTCGAAAATCATCAGGGATGTAGTTTTTAATACCTGCCCCGACCCTATGGGGAATAATATTCGGGGAAAACCCTATTTATCGGGGCGGGACAGTCTGGGTCCCCGTTGAGCCGGGTTCATATTGCCATCCCTACCAGCAAAGGCAAGACAGTTTGTTTCAGTGGTTTGGTCTGCAAATAGTTTGATGTCTCTCTCTTTACACATTGAGAAGTGTGTGAATAATAAATAGAAAAAAATATATTTTTTTATGTAAAATTTATATAAAAAAAACTTTATAAAAATATATAGTAATATCATTATTATAAATAAATTTATTTTTAATGATTTTTTATTTTAAAATAAAAAATTCACAATGAATCACATCATTATATATAAAAATTTTATATAAAATTTTTGTTTGTTTTAAATTATTATAAAAAATATTATATTAAAAATATAAATTTTACATTCAAAAACTATACTGAGCCATTCAAACTTTATGGACTTCATGTCAAGGTGTATACATGAACAACACAATCAAACAAATCCTTGTAACCATCGGAGTGGTGGCCTAATGGAGAAGGCATCCCTCTCCATAGGCGTGATCTAAGTTTGAATTATTGGGGAAGTGAATCTGCTATTTTGCAGCTGGTTCTTTACAGAGATCTCGCATTGTATTCCGATCGAAATCTGGACTCGTTTGTGGTGTATGGTTGAGTTCTATTAGTGCCTCAGTGGTGAGTCCCTTCCTATGGATCGGGTCAAATCAGACCAACAACCGATTACCCCGAGGTATGTGCCCACAGATACATTGATGACACCTCAGAGCATCTTTTTTTTCTTTTTCTTTTTTTCTAGTTCAAAAAAAAAAAAAAAAAAAAAAAAAGACCTTGCGGTTTATGTATATAGTATAACTAGTGTTTCACATGTGCTATGTATAGGTTGTGTTTATAATTATTTATATATATATGAATTGCGATTTTAAATGTCATCTATATTTTTTTTTTCTTTTTTTGCACACAAAAAAATGAATATAACAAATGCATCATATCTTCAATCAATTATTTTATGTTTGTTTTTATTCAAAATTCAAAAACAACGTACGGGCAAAATTTATAACTAAATTAAGGAAAAAATTATTTCTAACAACATTTGTTTACTTTATACAAATACTT
>CM069909.1:109282524-109332846 GCA_036172215.1 Camellia granthamiana | reverse complement strand
GTATTAATTGACAAAAAAATACTATCAAAAAAAGGATAATAAGTAGGTTTTTCATAATAGTGTACAAAACAAAATAGACCAAAAAAGACAAGAAGAAAGAAAGAAATAAACAAAATTATTAAGTACTGTTTTCATATTGATTAAGAAAACATCTTTAAAGATTTACATTAACTACAATAATTTCATTTATCAACTATGGAGTTCGACAAAGTAATCCATAAAGTTACTAGAAACACTATTATTATTAAAAAAAAGGATTTGCAAATTGAAAGACTATACAAAAAATGATGTGTTAAAGATATTTTTGAAATTATTAAGATAATGGTGAATATTTTGATTGGAAATAAAGGAACCATAAAAAATCATATCATTATGTATAGAAATTCTATACAAAAAATTCATATCAATATCATTATTTTTTATATTAATCTGTGATGCTTTTCTAATTTGTGAGCATTGGAGGGGGCCAGCCTTTACCATTTACAAACAAAAGATCAAAACAACATACTAATAAAGCTTTTGTGAGCCCTGCCCTTATCCAACATAAAGAAGGGTCCATGTATAAAAGGTCTCAAGATGTTTGGTTAAGAAATCAATGCAAGATAAGAAATTAGTTGTAAGCTGTAGATAATGAAAGGATAACAAAATTGTAAAGCATTTCCAATAGTACCTTGGCCTCCTTGGCGAGAATACGATCTTCATGGTAATGATCAGTGGCTTTCTCCAACTCCTTCGAATTAAACAACTTTATTTTTTCGCTGCCATCATTTGAAGATAACTTGTGTTGTAGCAAGACACCACCATTTCGCTTGAAGAAATTTTCCTTGCGTTTCTTGTCATTTCTTTTCTTTATTACTTTGTACAGCCACCCTGAAGCAATAAGTAAAAACAATCCTCTAGCTATTCCAACACAAACAGCTATAGAGAAATCAACTCCAGAATCAATATATATACATATATAGAACCAAAATTAAAAAAGTAATCTTTGAATATCAGGTCTAGCAAAAAAATTTATTGTTTTTTCATGTATAATTCAAAAAAAAAAAAAATCATAAAATAAAGTGGATGGTATATATTTAAAGTTAATGTCGTGTGGACCATACTCAAAATGTATAAACTTATATACTGTATTAACAATTTACTAAAAATCTATCCTTACATAAAAAAATAACAATAAAACTGATATTGTTTTGTAAACATAACTTGCGTTGAATTAGGATATAAATTTTGAAAAAAAAATGAAAAAGAAAAAGAAGAAATCACGATAAGGGAAAATTCGTATGATGGTGAAAACAAATTGTATATAACATTTATGTTGTTGAAACCATAACTTTATTATATTATAATTATTTATTTGTTTGTGATTTAAAAAGTTTAAATTAGAAAATTATAATTATTATTATTATTATTTTTTTTTTTGATCAGCAAAATAAACACTTTATTGATGAAACTAGAATGAAAACATGATAGAATACATCAATAAAGAAGCCGAGGAGCCACACATCATAGTAACCCATCCTAATCCCAGTTAGGTTGGCACCAAGAGGACCACACAATCATTTGAAGGCTCAAGGCCAAGTTGGTAAGGTACCAACAAAAAAAAAAAACAAAACTACCAAACGCACGGACCCAAACATACAAATCGCAGCACCTAACAACACAAACATCCCTGCCTAGCACAAAAAAACACCCAACCTACCAAAAGAATTCTCAACCTGGCCCAATACAAACTCGAATCTGGTTAAGATTATAAATAAAATCACTAGCCGTGAACTGCCAAGCCTTTGAAGATGATATCAGCCAAATAGCCACCCTGGTTTTAATCAAGTCAGATAGATCCCAAATATCAGCCTTAGCCTCTTTGAAGGCACAATCATTTCGTAACTTCCATATAGACCACAAGGCAACAATTGGGACAATCCTCCAAATCTTCCTTTCTTGCTTCTTTAGCTTACCACCCTCCCACCAATGCAGTAAGCCAGCAACTGAATAAAAAATGACCCATTGCAACCCCCACCACTTTAATAAGGAAGACCAAACATTCCACACAAAGGGGCAATGTAGCAACACATAAAGCACGGACTCCTCCTTATCTTTACAGAAGTAACACAAGGTGGACATACCACCCGCAGAACCCCAATCTTTTGTAGGAACATCGAAGTCTTAATCTTATGCCTCCACGCGAGCCAACCAAAGAATTGCACTTGGGAGGAAGAACATTATTCCAAATCAAATTAATAGGTCTGGAAAATAAACCCTACCTCCACAGTGTTAAGATTGTACAAAGAAGATACTGAGAACATACCTGTGGAACTCGCTGCCCACCTTGGGTGATCCATTGTTCCCCTCCTAACTGTAGGGCCAAAATCCAGGACAGAGGCTAACCTCAGCATTTCTAATTTTTCCCATTCAAAAAACTCCCTTCTAGGTAATATATTCCACTCCCCTGATGTTTCCTTCAGATTAGAAAACATACTAAGTGAGCCTTTCTTTTCCCTTGACAGGCTAAACAATCTGGAAACTCTTCTTTCAAACAATACGAGTCACACTACTTATCTTCCAAAACCTAACCCTACTACCATCCCTCACCTTTATCTTAAAATTAACCCGAAACCTGCTTCCAACAAATCTGGATTGAAATTGGGCACTGAGATTATGTCGGACCGTAATCTTGACAGTCTATTGCTAGCAACACCAGAAGGCAGCCAACTATACTCCTCCTGATTATACTTGCTACAGATCACTCTCCTCCACAGTGCCTTTGTCTCACCTGCAAACCTCCACCACTATTTAAATAATAAGCAAGAGTTAGCTACCCTATTTTTTCCAATGCCCAAACCACCTTGACCAAAACTTGTAGTAACCTTCTCCCACTGACCAAGTGCACCTTCCTTCTACGATCTGAACCTCCCCATAAAAAAGCCGCTTGAATTCTCTCAAATTCCTCAGCCACACCCTTAGGCATTTTAAACAAAGACAAGTAATACATAGGTAAGCAATATAAAATTGACTTGACCATAGTCAACCTACCTGCAAAGGACAGCATCTTTCTTTCCAATCAGCCAGTCTAACTCTAACTTTGTCTAGAACTGGTTTCCACGTTTTTCTCTTCCTTGGATTAGCCCCCAACGGAGGACCAAGATAAGTTATAGGTAGAAGGCCAACCTTACAGTTCAGTTTCTGAGCAAAGTTTGCCAAGGGAGTTTCCTCCACACCCACCCCACAAACCACACTTTTGTGATAGTTTATCTTCAAACCGGACACAAGTTCAAAACATCTCAAAATCCTCTTAATATTGACCACTTCCACAACTTCTGCCTCACAAAATAACATGGAATCATCCGCAAACTGTAGATGGGATAAAGGAACACCACTAACTCCCAACTCTCACCCCCTTTATTACCTCCAACTCCAACGCTTTAGACAATAACATATTAAGTCCTTCAGCTACTATAATAAACAAGAAAGGAGAGAGAGGATCTCCTTGCCTAAGACCTCTTTGGGGACTAAATTCATCCGTTGGAGAACCATTCACTAGGATTGATAACTTGGCTGAGGATACACACTCCCTAATCCATGACACCCATTTATAACCAAAACAAAATTTGCCAACATTGAGAAGAGAAATTCCCAATTAATTAAGTCATAGGCCTTTTCAAAGTTTTAAATCACCCCTTTCCTCTTAGCCTTTCTCCACCCTTCCACTACCTCATTTGCTATTAGAACACCATCCAAAATATTCCTGCCCGATAAAAAGGCAGATTGAGCCTCACTAATTATTTCTGGTAGTACATGTTTTAATATGTTTGTCAACACTTTTGATAACACCTTATAAACTGAGCCCACAAGGCTAATTGGTCGAAAATCCGCCAAACCCACTACATTTTCTTTTTTAGGGATCAATGTTATAAAGGAACTATTAATCCCTTTGACCAATTTGCCATGAGAATGGAACTCCTTCATGAATTGCACCAATTCACCCTTCATTATCCTCCAACACTTCTGAAAACACAATAGATTAAACCCATTCAGGCTAGGTGCCTTGTTCCCTTCACAGTTTTTTATAGCTGCCCATATCTCTTCCTCTGAAAATTCAGCTTCCAGCAACTCAAAATACTGATTGAGCCTCACTGATCTAAAACTGCCTTCAAGAGTAGGTCTTTTCCTCCACTTCTCAGCAAAATGGTTAGTAAAATACCTACATACCTCTTGTTTAACTTCTACTGGATCTTCACATACCCTGTCCCCAATCATAACTGAGTTTAGCCCATTCCTACTCTGTCTACTAGTCGCCATAACATGGAAGAATCTTGTATTTCTGTCGCCCTTTAATGTCCAATCTAGCCTAGCTTTTTGAAGCCACAACCACTCAACCCATTTACTTAATTTCCATGCCTCACCTGATACCTCTCTTTTTCTTGCCTTTTCAGCTTCTACTAGGTCTCTATCTTCAGCTAACAAATCCAACTCATGCAATTCATCCTCAGCAGCCTTAAGCTTAACTGTGACATCCCCAAAGACCTTTCCGTTCCACTGCCTCAGAGCATTTCTTAGCAACTTGAGTTTACTATGTAATCTGAATCCAGACCACCCATGTACCATAGCCTCTTACCAAACCTTAGTAAAAAAAACTGAGAATTGAGGGTGTGCAAGCCATGCATTGATGAACCGAAATGGCCTATGTCCCTAATCCCTTTCATCCTTTATCAAGATTAATGGACAATGGTCCGAGAGTAGCCTAGGCAAGCCCCATAACTTGAGCTTGAACACTTCTACCCATTCTGGATTAACTAGAAATCTATCAATTTTACTCCACCTCCCCCCCCTCTTGTGCATTACACCAAGTAAACTTCTTGCTCAACAGAGGAATTTCAGATAATTCACAATCATTTATGAAGCTATTAAACTCACTCATTCTCCTATCCCTCCTAGCACATCCCCTCCTCTCACCCACATTTCTAATTTCGTTAAAATCTCCACCGATGCACCAAGGCTTAGCAAACTTCAACCTCAGATCACCCAGAATACTCCACAGCTTACCTCTACTACCCACCACATTAGGGGCATAAATATTAACAACTACACATTCAAATGAGTTAAAGATTGTACCTGAGAGTATAGAAAAATTCCTATTGCTGCAACATTCACTTAGTTGGAAGACCCGAGGATCCCAGATACACAGCAGCCCTCTAGATAAACCTTCTGAATCCACACACATATACACCATGTTGTCTCTTGGCCATAACGCTTTAACCTCCATATCATAACAGTGAGACATTTTTGTTTCTTGAAGAATTACAAAATCTATTTCCTCTCAATAATAATCTTCTAATTTTCCCTTTTTTCTCCCTTTTCCCCAACCCCCTAAAATTCCAAGAAAGTGTCTTCATCTAGAAACTACACAACACCACTACCACCACGAGGACCACAATCAAGCTCCAACCCCAACCCCTCCTCCAATCCTTACCTTATCATTTAGCTCCATTTCTGAGACCATTACAAGTGCTTTATCTTCCTTTCCATTATAATTAATCCCCAACATGCTCCCCATCTGGAGTGTAGCTTGAGCTTCCTTAAGGATTGAACTTTCATCCCCCGAGCTGCTTCCAAATGATGATATCGATGCTAATGCAGCCACCGCTGGCCTGAAGACCACACCCTTGGAGCCTTTCTTTCTCGACAAAGCACCCTTCTAGTTCAGACTCCTCACAAGGCCTGAGAAGCCTCCCATTTGCATCTTGTGGATTTGCCCTAATTTTCTCTTGTCGCACATATTTCCTTTACCTTTCAAATAATCCTTTTTCAATTTGGTATGACTAAGCTTATCACCCACTCCTCTGGGCCTTGTCTGATTACTGATCGCACTGGGCTTGATTACCCTTTTTTGCTTATTAATACCTTCATCTGGGCCTGTTAAGTCCACATTCCTTGGAAGCCCATTATTACTGAAAGGGGATGGACCCAAGATAACTTCTAAATTTATCCCAGGCCTTACAATACCCAATTCACTCAAACTTTTTATGAAGCCAAGTGTGCACACCTGTCCATCCATCCCTTGGACTACCTCATGTACACCCCCTGCAGGGCTAATCAATGCACCCTTCTCCCAGGAGCCCCCAACATTTTCATTTCCTAAGTCATTCAATGACTCCTCAACCACCGAAGCATGCAACAAGCCATTATCCTCATCCAAGTCACCCTATTTCCTACCTTGACATGTCTCACTGCCTTGACATGTCTCACTAACATGATCCAGATCATCTCTCCTGTCTAGCTTACCTATTGAGTTAGCTGCCTTAGCATCTCTTCTCTCATCCTTCTACCTGTTACTGCACTGATGTCATAGACCAACAGTGGCAAATGAACCCGAACCTTCATCATGATGAACCTTACATTTGCATACCTCTGTCACTATTCTTTGCTCCTCACACACTCTGATTGGATAGATCATCACTTTACACTTCAGATTGATCACGCTATTAATGAGTTCCATAATCTTTGTTGTTACTCTTATTTTTGCACACCTGAATGAAACTGGATGGCACACATCGCCCTCAAATTTGACAACTTCACCCCACACACTACCAATCTTATTCAAGATACCAATGTTCCAAAGATTTAGTGGTATGCCATAACAGCTTAACCACACATATCTTTCCTGTTCCAGATACATACTAGGTACCCATTCTTGGCAGAACTCACACCACTCATGGATCCAAGGATAGAACAATGGGAGTTTTGGTTTCATATCCTCCTTTGAATTGAAAGTGACATCCACGTCTCTACCACCTCCATCTCTCAGCGGAACATCTCCCACTCCTTTTTCTTTTAACTCCTTTTTGAACTCCTCGAAAGTGGTACTCTGCTTGAGCCTTATGATAACACTCTCATACAGCCAACCATTTCCCACTTCTGTCACTCTAACTATTGTACCTGCCCTGTTGTGATTGACCTTTGCAGTGACAACATCTGCAAAAGATCTATGGTCCCTGCTCTGGAATTTATTCCTTCCACCACCTGTACTTCCCACCCTTGTACTATCTATCCCATGGACCGAGTGTTGATTTAAAGCTTCACTCCTAACATTCTCTTTACTGTATTCTGCACTCTTAACCTCCAACGCTTTATCATCCACCCACAAACCATTAGCTCTCTAGACTGCTATGTCTGTGGCCACCGGGCAATCGAACCTAACAAAACCAAACCTCGAGTTTTTTGCCTTTCTTCTCTTCTGTGGGATAAAGACATCTTTGACAATGCCAAACTTCATGAATAATGAGTGTAACACTTTTGGATCCATTGAGTTTGGAATATTATCCACAATCACTGTGAACGAAGCCTTTTCTTTGCCCCTCAAGCCTCACATCTTGTCTTCCTCTTTGCTTCACCACCGAAATCCGCCCTCCTCTCCCCATCTCTCCTAGAGGTTGATGCCTTTATCTAATCTTATCATTAGAAAATTATTAAAAATGAATGACAAATATGGATCAGCGAATCAGTACTCCAATCAATATTTTTAATTTAAGAAAATTATTTTAAAATAAATGATAAATATTGATAAGAGTAATTTTTTTAGCATAAATTTTAATCAAGTTTTTAATTAGTACTCCAATCAATATTTCTATAACGACCACGTGATGCCATGCCATTGTAAATGGGTAGTCACTTAAAAGCATAAAGGAAAAGGCAGAGTAATATTGTAATAGAATTATTGGGCGAATTCATACGGGATTTTATTTCGATTTTAATTGAGCTCTTTGTTAGTGATAGTGGAATTGATTCTCAAAATTAATAGACCTATAAGGCCAGATACTGAGTTATAAAAAAAATTATTGTAATAAGATTAGAGGATAACAGGCTTATTTGGTGCAATTTTTGAAAGTTGAAAATTGATAATAAAAAGCCAAACAAACATATCTCTTTCTTCTGGAGTAGAAATTAGATTAATTTTATATTTAAATTGAAGCCTGAAAGTAAACTTTTCAATAATTATGACCTCACATCAAGATTCAAAGCGTGGAGAGAGAAATGGGTAAAAGTGTGTAGACTAATCAAAAATAAATATCTGAATTTGGAGTTTTTATTAGAGGTGGATTCCCTCCGGTCCATAATCTAGATTGGAGGGTGTTATTCAGGTCCATAAGGGTCACCATGGGTCTCGTTCCAATGATCCAAACTATTCATTTTGTTAGATACATTGTGTATATCATCCGCCTAAAAAATTAGATCGATCTGATAATTATTACCCATTCAATTTATTGTGTTTGTTACACAAAAAATGAATGGATTCTTTTTAAAACACAATTGTCATCTATTTTTATTTTTTTATTTTTTTAACAAATCTGATAAATTAAATAAGATACAATTATCGAATCTACTTAAATTTTTTGTGTGGATGAAATATACAAAGTGTCCGACACAATAAACGGTTTGAATTATTAAAACAGGACTCGTGATGAGCCCTAGGATCTGAACAACACTCTCCAATCCAAATTATGGACCAGAGGAAATCTACCTCTAAATATTTATGTTCTTGTTTCTTTCTTTGCAATCAATTTTTTTTTTTAAAATTTACTTAAATTATTTTTATTTCATAGATTATAAAGAGAAAATATAACAAATACACCAACATAAAATTTTAAAAATAAAATAAAGTAATAAAATAAAGTAATTTATAAACCGCTTCATAAACCACACGAAACAATCACTCCATTTCTATGTTTCTAAGCACTTGGAATGAAAACGAGCTTACCAATGATAATACCCGCATTTGACTTGAGAGGTTAATGGATGTATCTGCCTACAATTGCAATAAACTCTATCAGAAATTTAAAGCAGTTATCAACCCAAAAAACAAACTTTACAAATTACAGGACGATAATTACTTTAATAATTTTATGTCGACATGACACATAATATGCATAAAAAATTATATTGTACAATTGAAATTCATTTAAAATGTGATTTGGGTCATATTTGAATTAAGTTTTGATCACTATTGAACGACTTCAAACTTACCATTTGTCAAAAAAATGAACCATTTGATTTGATTTGATTAATTACCTCCTAAATAAATAAATAAATAAAGGAATAGAAGTGTGTAAGAGTGAGCAACTGAATATCCCAATTAGTTGGTTGGTTACTGAGATTAGATGGGTAGAGAGAGAGAGAGCATAAGACTTACCTAGACATCCATTGGAAAAAAATAAGGCTCCGTTGGTAAGCCTTTCAAAATATAATTTTACCAATTGATTTGAGTGTATTGTTTGTTTAGAGCTTTCAAATCATAATTCTACACCCATTTCTCAAAACTCAATTCAAAACATAATCATTACTTTTCAAAACTCATAACCAAACACATAATTCAAAACTCTTTTCAAAACTCCATTCAAATTAATATTTTAATTTTGTTAAGATTTTAAATATTTTAATATTTAGATAATTACTTTAATAATTTTATGTCGACATGACACATAATATGCATAAAAAATTATATTGTACAATTGAAATTCATTTAAAATGTGATTTGGGTCATATTTGAATTAAGTTTTGATCACTATTGAACGACTTCAAAACTTACCATTTGTCAAAAAAATGAACCATTTGATTTGATTTGATTAATTACCTCCTAAATTAATAAATAAATAAAGGAATAGAAGTGTGTAAGAGTGGGCAACTGTGAATATCCCAATTAGTTGGTTGGTTACTGAGATTAGATGGGTAGAGAGAGAGAGAGCATAAGACTTACCTAGACATCCATTGGAAAAATAAGGGCTCCGTTTGGTAAGCCTTTCAAATATAATTTTACCAATTGATTTGAGTGTATTGTTTGTTTAGAGTTTTCAAATCATAATTCTACACCCATTTCTCAAAACTCAATTCAAAACATAATCATTACTTTTCAAAACTCATAACCAAATACGTAATTCAAAACTCTTTTCAAAACTCAATTCAAATTAATATTTTAATTTTGTTAAGATTTTAAATATTTTAATATTTAAATATGTCACGATTTTTTTAATTTTTTGAATATTTTTAAATATTTTAATTTCAAAATATTACGATTTTAATTTTTTAAATTTAAAATATTTTATAAAAATAAATTCAAAATCTATTTTATAAAAATATTTTTAAATATTTTAATTTTTTTGTTATGTATTTGGTTACGATTTGAGTGTAGAGTTATGAAAGTAGCATGGAGTTTCGAATTATGTGTTTGGTTATGAGTTTTAAAAATAATTTCTTAATTGAGTTTTGTTTTATGTGTTTGGTTACAATTTGAGTGTAGAGTTGTTTTTAAATTTAAAATATTAACATTTTAAATTATTTAAAATTTTTGAATAATTAAATTATTTAAATTTTTACGATTTAAATTTTTTGAATATTTATTTAATTTTTTACTTATTAAATTTTTTAGATTATTTAAATTATTTAAATATTTATGATTTAAATTTTTTGAATATTTATTTTGAAAAAAATTTATTTCCTTTGTAGTATTTTCAATTAAAAAATTGATTAATGTTATTTTTTGTTAATAATAATTTTTTTAATTGAATTTTAAAAGAGTTTGGTTATGAGTGTTGATCAAAATTTTCAATAGTGTGAAAGTAATGTGTTTTGTTATGAGTTATAATAATTTAACTTAAGTTTTGAAAATTCTTTCCAAAGCTCATAACCAAACAAATTTTTTTACTTCACATGTCAAATCAAACTTTCAAAACTCAATTCCATACTCAATTCAACACTCTATTCAAAAACCATAACCAAACAAATTTTCTACACTCAAATCATAATTCCACAACTTACAAACTCAAAATACAACTCATACTCTCAAATCATATTTACAAAACTCTACCAAACGCTACCAAGGATTTCCAGAGAATGGAAAATTGCAAACGCACTGGAGGGTTTGAACAACAACACACTTGTCGTCCGATAAAGAAGAACAAGCAAGTGACGACGGAAGACAGGAGTAGCTCTTGTCAGGAACCAATCCGAGATCTGTGGTATTGTATACCCATTCAAGAACAGCAGGGACATAAGTTGGGACAGCCTCACTACAACTTGTTAGAAATGGTTTTGGAAAAACTAGGATTCTATTTGGTACAGCTCTTAGTTCCAGGGCTTATTTTGTACATAATATTTGTTTACGAGTTTCAAAAATTAATTCTACATTCACTTTTGAAAACTCTGTCCAAGGCGAAAAAATTTAGGCTAACCGGTCGTTCCACCGGATGTCCTACCGTAAGTCCCACCGGTCGTTCGGCCGGTTGACCAAAACAGTGATTTTTTTTTATTTTTTTATTTTGGCAATTAACACATGTTAATTTTTATATATTCAATAAAAAATATTTTTTGAATTTTTTAAATTTTTTATGAGATTTGAATTGAATTTTAAGTTGTATGTTTGGTTATAAGTTGTAAGTTTTTGTATCAAATATCATATGTCACATCAAAAATTCCCTACTCAATTCAAACTCTTTTCAAAACTCATTCACCAAACAAATTTTCCACACTCAAATCATAATTCCAAAACTCACAAACTCAAAATACAACTCTATTCTCAAATCATATTTAGAAAACTCTACCAAACGCAACCTAGTTTTTTTCTAAACTTTGGTCTAATATTTAGGTGAGACCCATGCGCCAAAGTTAGTAAGCCTACATGGTAACGCGTTCTATGCCGCATTGTGATTCACGTAGTATATTTGGTTGCTCAAAACTATTATTGGATGAATAAAAAATTGAAGCCAAAGTAAGCTCCATGGAAATAGTGTTTTGATTAAATTTCCATAAAGAATTGAGTTAAGAGTTGTCCCACATTGATTTGGTAGGCAAACTTTTGTGGGTTTATAGGGCTTGGATTTCGAATGTGGGGTAGGCCCCAAGAGGTACTCAAGTTTTGTAGATGGGAAGGTTATGGGCAAAGTAGACTAGATCCATTAGACCCAAAATAATCACCTGCGCGCCGCCCAATCGGGCGGGCTGGGTTGGGCTGGGCTTGAGCATGAGTGTGAGGTTGGGTTGGACTTGTCCGGCCCAATACTTATCTTTTTGGGCAAAAAATATTTGAATTTTATTTTATTTTTAGTAAAATAAAATATGTCTAGAAATTCAAATTTTCTCTTTAAACAGATTCATATATGTTCAAAGCTCAATAGGTTCCTATCTGTTTGAAATAAAACCGAACAGATTTAATTTCTGTTCAAAATTCAAACCCAAACAGTGCCTTACCGGTTCAAATAGTACTGAACAGGTATTATATCTGTTCAAACAGATTTGCACCTGTTTAGTTCAAACTGAACAGCCACTATTTCATCTATAAATAGACAAACCATCATTTGGATTTTTCACTCCAATTTTCGTCCTTAATTCTGTCACTAATCTCTGCATATTACTGCATTAATTTTCTGTGAGAAAGAGTGTAAACAAAAAAATGTATTTGTTGTGCAAATAATGTGTAATGCTGCTACTATTCGTTGTTGATCATTTTATCCTGGGAGATAGACGTCCACAATTTAAAAGCACCGTGGAGAGGACGAATCTGTCTTAAGGATACAGTATTAAACACTGGATTTGATCAAAAATTTGTTCAACAAATTAATAAGGTAAGTAATTAATTTACTTTCTGATTTATTTATTTTTCTTTATCAGATTCTAATTTTGTTTTTGTAACAAAATAAGAATCTGTTTTTTTATTTTATTTTATATATTGGTTTGATTTTTGTAATTAAACAGTCTCTTTCATTTCTTTAATTTTTCGAATACAGTGAAAATTAGCCAACACTAGTATTCATACCCATTGACACTTGTGTTTGGTTATCTAGCAAGAATGCATATAAACATGATTGGACTCCACTCTGAATAGTGCTGTTTGATATGCCTCCCAAATTCACCTTGTAGCCCTGCAGATACTGCATGTTCCGTGCGATTCCGACATTGCAGGAGCTAATATTATTAGAATTATTAGTAGGATCGCAACTAGACGAGCATTTGGTAATCGTTTTGCGGGCCAGATTTTTAAATGTGGCTATTTGGTTGATACTGCAATTCAAGTCCACGGCCATGAATACGTTGCTTGTTTCTGAGAAGCGAAAAGGGCTAGATCTCAAGTCAACACTTGAGTTTGAAGGAGATGAGTCTACGTTGTTGTTGATGGCGCAGTTGGGAGATGTTACTGGATTGTTGACTTGAAGGTAGGTTCTATTCAATGAAATTTCCAGCACCTCGAGACCGATCTTTATTAAGTAAGGTGCGACTCCATTGCTGCTGCTGCTTGGGTTCTTGCACTCTATGGAGAACCATTCATCAAAGTAACAATTGGGAGGACCTATTCCAAAAGGATATGGAATTGTAACATTTCGACAGTATTTTTGACAACCGGGCTTCGCATAAGAAAGAGCCCATGTTTTTGTCAGCCATAGAAGCAACTGCAGCGCTAGGAGGGGGAGGAGGGAGGAGGAGTTTTTCAGCAAAGCCATATTTATTTTTTTTCCTCCATAGTTTCTAAGTTTTATATATATATTTCTCATGTCACTATAAAAAATTAAAGTTTTAGAAGTTAAAATTTAGGGACAAAATTATTTTTTGACACCAAATATTTTTGTTAGGAAAATTATTGTTATTATATTTTTAGCAACGAAAATTGGACATTAGTGATAAATTATTATCCTTTTGGGACCAAATTTTTTGTCTAAAAAAATAAACCCTTTTAAGACCAAATTATTTTGTTCCTAAAAGTCTATTTAATAGTGACATTTTCAAAATTTTATCTTTAAAAACCTTGTTTTTGACTTTTCGAAACGATCTTTTAGTGACTATCCTCATAACGATGGAAATTGGTCCCTAAATGTCTTGTAACAAAATTTTCACTTTTAGAGATCAAAACATTTAGTCTCTAAAACCTTTATATGTTGTAGTGCGTTTTTTATTATTTCCCTACCCCATGTAAAATGTTTATGTAGAACAAGTTTTGAGATTCCTAGTTGTCATAATTGATCGCAATAGAATAATAGAAAAAAATCTCTAATATATGTTTGATTTTGGGAAAAAGACTAAGACCCCCTTTTCCTCCCCATCCTCTCTCTCTCTCTCTCTCTCTCTCTCTCTCTCTCTCTCATAGGTTAGATTTTTTTTTTCTTCTCCTCCAATCACCACCCGCCACGTGTGTGTGTGGAGGGGGGTGTGGGGGTGGTGATTGGAGAGGGTCTCTATCAAGGCTCTTGATTCTGTTTATTTTTTAATACCTGCATAAAAATGAAATCCTTCAATAATATAAATGAAATCATTGAATAATGTAAGAGAATAAAAAATATCACAATCTTGATAAATACATACCACACGCATGCATGTCAATTATCCAACTTCATTACAAAGATTGCAAATTTCCACACGGCATATTAAGACTATGAAAAGTATACTTTGAATTAGCAAATTATAATGGATCATTTTTTTAAATTTAAATTTAATTATGGGGTGTCATGTCAACACAAATAATAAATGATTTATATTAGTGTCGAACTCCCTTAATATCAAGTTGACACAAACAATCTATTTAATAGAAGATTAATTATACATTGTAATGTTATTTTCACAAAAAATGTGCCTTGGACATGTTTAAATCCCATAAGTAAGGAGGGGTTGAATAAAAAATAAATAAAAATTATTTCCATGCAAAAAAATCATAAATGGGGATTAAGTGAACTAGTCTTATCTCCCTACTTATCCAAATATGTTGTGTTTTTCATCACAAAATGAGATTGATATGATCACGTGATATCATGCTGTATCTAATATTTACTTGTTACATACATAAAAACTAATTATAGAGTTAGACACATAATATACAAAAATCAATTATATCTAAAAAAAAATCTTATTCCTTTATATAGATTATATATATAATTTTTTTTTCTTTTTTAATATCATGCCTTCAATAAAAATGAAAAGAAGAATTTTCCTTGAAAGTACTGCTCTACTTGCAATGGTCATTTTCATTTGAGGTGCAGGTTTCAAATTCGCAAGTTTAATCACGTGTTTAAGTCAGTCTTCATCTTCATTTTCACCAAGTACCTGAATGAAAAATCAAAAGAAGTTTTTTTGATTGAAGTATTATTTGTCATAGCTAGTAGATTTTCATATTTTAAAGTTTACTTTTAAAAGTCATCATTTCCTTAAAGTATTTGTTAAAAATTTTGAAAATTAATTTTTTTGATAACAAGAAAATTGAGAAAATTGCATGTACATACATACGTCTTCTATTCTAATCACATCTGCTTCAAATATATATTTATTGTGGGGGCATAATTTTTGAATGACAGCACATGGCCGAGGTATCACCGAAGTGCCAGCCAAGGTGCCACGTGTCCTGGTCATGACGCCGAGATCATCTCGGCTAGGCCGAGGTTATCTGCGAAGAAACCGAAATCCGAGATAAGTGGATAAGGAACAAGAGTCCCAGAATGGGAAAAGACTTCAGTTTGAGTAAAGATGAGACTCTTAGAGAGTTTATCCTAATCCTACTGGGAGTCCAAGATTAGCAGTAATCCTAAGTCTATTAGAGCTAGGCTCCTATTGGGACTAGGATTGTGTTGGCTATAAAAGAGAGGCACCCTCATGGGTCTAAGGTATGCTTTTGATATTCTATCTAGTGAGTTAAGCACTTTTGCTATCTTTGAGAGATATTGAGTACGGACTTGATCGTCGGAGTGCCCCCAGGTGGACGAGCCACCACCGGAGACTCTTCTTTCTGTTGTAGGTTGTTTGGGCTTAACCTATTCTGCCGGTGTTCTCCAGTTGAGTACTAAGTTGGCAGTGTGGTCAGAAATTGACACACACAATTTGGCACCGTCTGTGGGAACGAAAGGAGAATAGATGGCCAACGACGGACAGAAAAAGAAGGTTGAGGACGACACCCCTACTGAGAGTGGGAAACATATTGACCTTGACGTCAAAGAAGACAACTGTAATGAAGAAACTCGTGATAAGAATCACGGAGGAAAGGACGCCGGCCAGGAGGGTGGCGTACCGAAGAAATCAGACCAGGGCGGATATTATAACGAGGACGACCTCCAGGTATGGAAAGATAGATGCCTGCGGAGAGACGACGAGACAAAGGAAATGGCGGACAAATTGGCGGACTTGCAAACGGTCGTCAATTTCATAATGCTGAACAACGTCATGCAGCCACCGTTCCTACTACAAGATACGCAGATTTCAGCGGCCAGGAAAAGTACCCAGAAAGGGGGGCAGAACACGGTTCTTGCAGTCCCTCAGCATGGCGGGACCAAGGGGCATTCTCACCGGCCTTCGCGGGAGGTCGGGCATTGAGAATCCCAAAAGACACGATCTCGGCCTAGATGATTAGGTCCGAGAAGAGAAGAGCTCAGCCTAAAGTGAGCAGATCCCAGATTCCAGAAGACAATATCTCGACTTAGATAATTAGGTTCGAGAAGAGAACAGCTCAGCTTAAAGTGAGCAGATCCCAGATTCCAACAAACAAGAGACCGAGATGATGTTTAACACTTGTTGAAACTTGAGAAAGTTTGAAAGTTGCAGTTAAACCGAGATCATGTTTAACACTTGTTGAAACTTGAGAAAACTTTACAAGTTGTAGTTAAACCGAGATCATGTTTAACACTTGTAGAAACTTGAGAAAAGTTTACAAGTTGAAGTTAAACCGAGATGATGTTTAACACTTGTTGAAACTTGAGAAAAGTTTACAAGTTGCAGTTAAACCGAGATCATGTTTAACACTTGTTGAAACTTGAGAAAAGTTTACAAGCTGAAGTTAAACCGGGGTCATGATTAAAGGAAGGAATGATATAGGTTCCATCACCTCAGGATGCCGAGGTAATAGAACCTGGGGGGCAGTTGTGGGGGCATAATTTTTGAATGACAACACGTGGCCGAGGTGTCACCGAAGTGCCAGCCAAGGTGCCGCGTGTCCTGGTTTTGACACCGAGATCATCTCAGCTAGGCCGAGGTTATCTACGAAGAAACCGAAATCCGAGATCCGAGATAAGCGGATAAGGGACAAGAGTCCTAGAATGGGAGAAGACTTCAGTTTGGGTAAAGATGAGACTCTTAGAGAGTTTATCCTAATCCTACTGGGAGTCCAAGATTAGCAGTAATCCTAAGTCTATTAGAGCTAGGCTCCTATTAGGACTAAGATTGTGTTGGCTATAAAAGAGAAGCACCCTCATGGGTCTAAGGTATGCTTTTGATATTCTATCTAGTGAGTTCAGCACTTTTGCTATCTTTGAGAGATATTGAGTACTGACTTGATCGTCGGAGTGCCCCCGAGTGGACGAGCCACCGCCGAAGACTCTTCTTTCTGTTGTAGGTTGTTCAGGCTTAACCTATTCTGCCGGTGTTCTCCAGTTGAGTACTAAGTTGGCAGTGTGGTCGAAAATTGACACACACATTTATGAAGATGAATATTTATGCAATGCAAAAATGCATGTGACTGTTATTATGCACAAATCAAGATTGCTTTACCAAAATGTTAATTTAAATTTTAAAAAAAGGTTGCATAAAAAATAGAATTGCAAATTAAAGTTTTAAGAGACTAGAAGATCAATATGAAAATTGATTTAGACCACACCATGCTACAAGATTGGCATGACCAGTCAAAATTGAAGAGCATTGTACATAATAGTTCCTAACTTTCATCTACGAAAATCAAAGGGAAAATGATCTACATACAAAACTGTTTTATAGAATTAACCTAAAAAATGATGTGGCAAGGGCATTCTTAGAAATAGAAGTCATTCTGATGGGCTTTTTCGATTTTAAAATGAGGGGACCTAAGCTGCTACATCATTCTAGACGAAGATTCTGCATGTTTTTATTTTGTTTGTATGGTGCTACTCGGATCAAACAGATAGCACGGTGCGTCTAAAAACTGCTTGGAAAGTTTGTCCCCCATTCCGCGCAACCTTCTGTCCTTCCTCAGTGGCACTACTCAAGAGCTTCACAACTGGATCAGCTTCAAGTTCTTCATCTGTAAGAGCTTCAAACATAGGGTGCCCTCCAAACAAGCCTTCATCCACTCCCCAAGTTCTTCCACATCCGTAATCGTATATATAATCCCGCCAACTCCAAGAACATAAGCATATTCATCTAGCAAGTGTGGGCTGATCACATGACGCCGATGATTCTTCTCTTTAAAGTGGGGATCGGGGAACAAGAAAAACATCTTCGATAACTGTCCTTCCTCAAAGTAATTCAGAATGTATTTCATGGAATTAGTTCTAACCACTGATACATTCTGGTACTGACCAGGATGTGTTACCCTCAAAGCTAAAACCCGTTCCTTGACATACTCCGTCACTTTGTCTCTCAGCTCCATCCCGATCATCAGGGTGTCAGGGAATAGTGTTGAAAGACTTATTAGGAGTCCTCCAAAACCACAGCCGATATTTGCAAATTGGATCTTCTTGGAATTGTCAAATTGCTTGGATGATGGAAACAGTTGAGAGAAATGCAGGGAATAGTCAACATGGCAAGGGGAGATAGGCACAGGGAAGTGGGAATCACTTAGTGGATTGTTGTGAGCTCATGCCCGATAAAAACGTTTCCGTGGAAAACGAGTCGTCTTGCTGATACAAGGGTTTGCCTTATTCTCCAGCATCTTCTTTCTCAAAACTGCATAGCAGCAGCAACTCATAATTTACAGGATAGGGGGGAAAAAAAATCGAAAAAAAACCAAAAAAATTAATGACAGGATGCAGATGTGAAGTTTAAAGCAGCTCTATTGTCTAAAAGAAAGAAAATTATAATTGGATATTGTTAACAAAGGCTTCTCAATGTTCTCATACAAATTTTCGTTTTCCAAAATTATGACTTTTTTTCCACATTTAGCAATGTTTAATCAAAGTATCACATTAGAGTTCAATGTTTCTTTTTTCCTAGTTTTTATTTTTTTCCCCTTCTTTTCCCAAATCTGGTTAAATATAAAAAGTATGTCAGATTCCATGGCATGTTTTAATGAAGAAGATAATGAAAAATTGGAAGAACTTTGTCATCTTTCTCTCTCCATCATTTCTATACAAGCAAAATATGGAAGTTTTAGTTTGCAGACCTAATACTCCTCAATTATGCTTTCATATTGTGAAAATTAAGTTCTACTATATTATTCTTTCTCTTCCCAACCAATATTATTTCTTCTAGAACACAATATTTGTTCCATTTAAGCTTTCCATTTTTCAAAATAGAATCTGAATAATTAGCCTCTCACACAGACATTATCTCTCTTCATATAAGAAATCACCAGCGTAAAGTCTCTTATCATCCTTGCCAAAGGTTCTTGCATTTTAACAAACAGCAGTAACATGACTTTGAATAAAAAATTTCAACTTCTTTAGAATCCTCAGACACAACCTGCTGATACATACTAATATCTGCTGATCTTCACTTTTATTACTTTACAATTCACGATTCACTAATTCAATCGTTGGGCTAATCGGATCGAACTGTAACGTCATGATTACATCCATTGAAATTATATAGAAATAAAAATACAATCATTAAATTCAATATATATATCCCAAAGAAAACCCTTTTAAAAGAACTTAAATAGCACCAACACACAAAGTTGGTCCCCTGTTTTTGGGCCTTAAACAGAGCACAACAACATAAACAAAGAAATCCCTAGAACACCAGCCACTAAACCCAAAAGACAAGAACACTCTTGGACTACATTATCAATGAGATTATTAGGTTAGAGTAACTCATGGCTTGTCAAATCCTTAAATCAAAGCCATTATACCTACATAATAATAATAATAATAAATGCCTTCCAATGGTGTCCCAAATCTTCAGCCAAACTTTGTCAAAAGCACAAGATTTAGTTTTGTCAAATTTTCCACAGCAATTATGACCACTATATGCTTTTTTTTTTTTCTTTTTTTGAAAAATAGATCAAATGGTCGCAAAATTGATACAGTTTAGCCGTGCCAAAATAACATGGGAACCATTTGAGTGATATAAAAACATAAAATAAAAAGAGGCCTTTTTGTACTGTATCAAGCCAATAAATACTTTGGCAAACCGATTTCACAATGGAATTTACTAATTGAAGCAAATATATATAATTAAAATCTGAATCTATCGAATAGAATTAATAAAAAATTAGAGGGAAGATGAGAAGGAGAGTGAGTACCATGAGCTGAATCGCAGGACTGAGAGACAGAGAGGCCCTTCGCGACCTGAATGAGAGAGAGAGAGAAGCAAGTGGAATGTGAAACTGAAACTTTGCCCTAATTTGAAAAGTTTTATTCGTTGCACCGAACCGGCCAAGTAGACTGAACCGATACTGGTTCGTTTGGTTAATCGGTTGAACCACCGGTCCGAGCGGTTTTCCCAAAATATTCCAGTCCGTTCTTTTTAAAACGTTTCCAAAAGCAGATCTGGACCTCGTTGTCCATAGGGCTATAAATGAACGATGTTACTGCATGTATTAATTGATGTACACATTAATGTATTAATTAGTGTTATATTATTATTATTGATCTCACTTATTATACAAATTATAAATATACAAAACTTTTAAAATTATGTCACATCATATGTTAGTATATTAATTAATACATATAGCATTATTCATAAATGAATCGAACTGTTCATGAACAAGTTCCGCTTGGCTCGTTAAAGGTTCGGCTTGGCTCGATTTATTTAATAAATGAGTCAAGTTCGAGATAGAATATTAGGTTTGTTTAATAAACGAGCCGAGCTCGAACTCGCACAAGTTCAGCTCGTATATTTTTATTTAAATTATATAATAAATATATTATTTATATATTAAATAATATAAATATATATATAAATAATAATATAAATACAATATTTATATATTAAATAATATTTTTTATTTAAATAATATTAAAAAAATTATCGAGCCGAACTCGAATTTGATTAATAATAACAAGTTGAGTCGAGCTTGAACCCAATTCCTTATCGAGCCGAGTTCGAGCTCAATAAACGAGTTTGATAAGTAAACGAGTCGAGCTTGAGCTTAACAAAGCTCAACTCGGTTCGTTTGCAACGTCCATTACTGTTTCATTCCATTTTGTTCTTGGGTACTCAAGGCCGCATTTGGATTAGTGAATTTGGGTTCAAATAGATTCCCCCCCCCCCCCCCCCAAGGCGCGCGCGGCCCGACGTTTGGATTAGTGAATTTGGGTCCAAATAGATTTCAAATCTTGGACTCAAACCCCCCCTCCCAAAAAAAAAAAATTTCTTATCTCTTTCTTGTTTTGATCAAATCGTAGTTTATATGAGGTTTCTTGGTCTGATTTCAAATCTTGGACTCAAACCACCCCCCCAATCCTCATCTCTTTCTTGTTTTGATCAAATCATAGTTTATACGAGATTTCTTGGTCTGATCTTTGCCCCTGAGGTAATTCCATCTCACATCATCATAATAATCATGTAATTCCATCCAATCCTCATCTCTTTCTTGTTTTGATCAAATCGTAGTTTATACAAGGTTTCTTGGAGTGATCTTTGCCCCTGAGGTAATTCCATCTCACATCATCATAATAATCATGTAATTCCATTAGTTAAATTACACCATCAAATATTAAAAAAAATTGAATCAATTATATTTTTAGTCATTAAAATATATAATTTGAGTCGTTTTAATTTTTAATATCTAAATTATATTAATTTGATTATCAATATTTAAATTATATCATTTTGATTCTTAATATATATAAAAAATATTTTAATTTAGATTCCCAATCAAATTTCATTAATAGATGCCTTTAAAATCAAGAGTTTTTGTACGATTTTAGATATTTAAATGACACAAATTACATATTTTAAAAGTATAATAAGTTTCCACATTATTAATTTATTAGTGTCTATTACTAGAGCTAAATTGGAGAGACTAATTTGAAACACGAGCCACTAAACCTAAAAGACAAGAACACTCTTTGACTATATTATCGAATGAGATTATTTAGGTTAGTCAAAAACTCTAATGACGTATCAAATTCTTGAATCGAAATCATTTTTAGTTATACCTTCATAAATAAATAAATACCTTTCAAATTATATAAATGCTGGCTTTTTTGGCTTTCGAAGGTTAATAATGTAATTCTAAGCATGCCATAAGGATCAATTAGTCCTTACAGAATATTAATTGTTAACCAATTATCAGACGATTGTGTTATAGTTCTCTCAGTCTCAATGGAGAAGACTTTTACTAGTGACTGGTTTAGGAGAATTTCGTAAATAACAAGAAGTGAAGAACAATTTCAGAATCTGAATTTCATTAAATAAAATGAAAACTTACAATGATCTGACCCAGCCTCGTAGAGGTTTACAGCAACAAGCTATTTGAAACTACTCCTAGGAAATGAAGTGCAGCACAAGAATTGAAGTGCAAAAATGTAAAAAACTATAAAAACTGGAAGGAAAAATGAAGTAAACAAACTGGTTTTTTGATTTGAGTGTGGGGTCTTTCATTCTGGAACCTTCTCTGCTATTTATACTTTTCAATGATAACCGTCGAAGTGGGCTTTCAACCGTTAAAATGTCCTCCCATGATTGCTGAACATGCTTTCTCACAGTCAATCCCACTACGCCACTCTTACAGTTAGGCTTCCCTCCTGATTTTGAATTTAAACATTGTGAGTAATCGTTAGGCCACATCACCTGATATCCCTTGATTGTTCCAGTGCTACGCAGATCCATTATTACCAATACGAACTACCACATGCCTAACTTTGGTTGGCAACTTGTATTAACTCCCCAAATTGCCCTCTTCGTACCACGTGTTAAATTGTGATTGGCTTTTACAAATTATACAACGAACATTACCCCCCGCACTAATATACCCAATAGTTGGTGATATTAGTGAACTAGTGCAATCCATCCATGTTCTAAGACGTGCATGGTCTCTGTGTATTCTGGTAGTACAACCGCTTTTTGAATAATGAAGCAGTGAACTTCATTAAATCCTTGTATCTTGCACTTCCATTCTTTGAGTAGACGAAAAGACTGGTACATCCCCAATGGTCAATCACACCTTCTCCTACATTGATCGAGCATACAAGAAGTCTATGGAAGATGATTATAGGCCTCGAAAGAATCTCAATGCATTTATTGGTTACACCTATCCACCTCCATTTATTGGTTACCAACCTTTAGAGCAAAAGTTTGCCAACTACAAACCATTGGATCAAGTATTTACAAAAATGGATATTGGTAACTCTTCTTCTGTCTCACCATCCTTTGCATGGGACACAACTGCTTCTTCTTCTTCTTTTTCTTCTTCCCTACCACCCTCTGCATAGGACACAGCTGCTTCTTCTTTCTCCAGGTTTACTGGCTGGGGAAGCTGGCCAGAACCTGATGAACCCAAACTAAGAGAGCAAATTCACCCTTGATTTGTCGAATTTGATGATCCTTTGTCTATCCCTCCTTCTGCTCAGAGCTCAGTGGTTTACCCCTATGTACCCATTGATCACTGACGTAGTCTGGAGGACAACTTACTTGTGGCGTAATATACATCTTTCATGCCAATGAAGATAGTGCGAGCAACTCCTCATCCAGATGAAGCACAGGGATATAATCTATCATTCTTGGCCAAGAAGGCAAAACTTTGCTCTTTTGACTAGCTCAAATATGTGAATAACCCTCAGTTCCCCTCTTCCTTTGAAATGGACCCCCCCATGTGCCTCTTCTTCCTCAGAATCCTCACTGGATGGAGGAACTAAAACTTACACTTTTCAAGAATCAGTTTCTTCCTTCTTACCAACCTCTAGATCTTCCTACTACATTTGAGCGACACCAAGCTTAACTTCTACTTGCTGCCTTCTCTCACTTGCCCTTCAATGTTCTTGTAGATGAGACTCCTCTCAAGAACATTCAATAGGCCTATGATATTATAACTAGGGGTCATGTCCTCAACCCCATTGCTCAGGTAGAGCTTCAAGCTTTTTTGGATCAACTCCTGCTCCTTCTTCATTGGTACCAAATTTCTTTGGCTACTAGTAACTCTTTGGACAAAATCTCGGCCAATCGAATTCAAACCCAGTACGAAGCAGAGAATCTCATTGAAGAATATAATGACTTCAACAATAAGGATTTTGCATACTGGGATGATCTAGATATGGATGAAATGGAACAAGGATTGAAAGAGATAGAGTTCGAAATGAAAGCTGAACAGTTTTTCCATCAAATAAGAACATATTAGCTACAGCAACCTAACTTTGATAGGATAGAAGACTAAATAAAGAAGGAACATAAATTCATTGACCACTGTTGGACCAAATTTAATGAACTTGTTACTTTTTCCATTCCTTACTTTTATGAAATTGAATTTGTAGCCAAGAAGGCTTTCTAATGTAATTACTTACATATCAACAAAACCATTTTTTTTCTTTATTTGACATGATCTAGTTTTATGTTCCAATTGCATGCTTGTGACCATTTTATTTGCCTAATTCAAATAAAATTAGAGCTTCAAAATTACCAAAAAAAAAAAAATTTTCTTCGAAGCTTGATTTGAACATTTCCAATGGAATACTTGAAACCTAACTTGAATATCTCCAAAATATGGAGTACAATTGACGATCTTTACCTTAGGCCTTTTCATTCCAATCGCATGGTCAATATAATTTTAACAACTTTGAATTGACCAACCTTTTGTATCAAAGTTACTTTTAAATACTTTGAAGTACTTAGTAACAATGCTGCTTTCCAAAAGGTTTGCTTTGACAGAAAATCCCAAAAGGAATTTTTCATGTTCAGCCAAGTCTTTTTGGATCTTGATCTCTTTACTTGACTTAGCATTGGCTCTAGAATATCAAATAAGAATCAAATTCTAGCTACAAAATGCTTCAAAGTTTACTTCGAAGGATTTCATCTTTCTCAAGAAATCTAAGAACAAGTCTCCAATCCCTTTTAAGCAGATCAAACCTGCATTCTCAATAATAAAATGCACTTTGAAGTCAACTTCCTGCTCTCGAAGCCTTGGTTGGTTGTTTGACATCCGGCTTTGGAACCAAATCTTGACTTCGAAACCAAATATTTGTTTTCGAAGCCAATATAATTGTTTGAGATACGTTTCCTACCCAAACAATCACCATTGAGAGAACCTTTTCATGTTGTACTTTCAAGACTCCTACGAATTTTAAGACAAAGTCTTAAACTCATATGGGTTCCCAAATTAGCCAAACAATTTATCTGGGGTCTTTTACCCATTTAGACAAATTGGGCATCTTTTGTACAGAAAGGTTTAAAACCCTTTCGCTTCGCGCTTTTAATTTACTTGCTCGCCCAAAACACAAACCCTTCATTTCTATTGCTCTTCTCCTACTCTTTACTCTTTTCTCAGCTTTGTCCTTCGAAAACTCTTGTTAATGGCTTCTTCCTCCTTGAAAGTTCCAGTTATGGAACGCGTGAGCCCATCCTTGGCTTTAAAGAGGTGTATCGACGAAAAGATATCCAAGCTCAGAGTTGATGAACTGAGTACTATAGATAGTCGCCTCTTTATTCCTCGCCATAATGAACAACAGGAATACGTCTTAGGACCTATTGTCAGAGAAGCCCCAGCTCAACTTCCTACTTTGTATCATCGTCTAGAGGATCACTGTCTCCTCTACAAAGGGGGTTTTGATTTGGGAAGCTGGAGGATAAACTGCCCCCACCACCATTGGCCCACATTGAGGGCTAAATGAGAGGAGTGGTATGACAAGGTTGTGCCTACTAGAGAATGGGATCTGCAAGAGCTCTGTATCCTTGATGCCCTTCGCCTTTCCAGGTTCATTATCCTTGAGGATCCTTTCTTGATTCCTACAGCCCTTTGTTTCTGGAATTCGGCTTTCAATTTTTTCTAGTTTCGGTGTAGTATGATAGCCCCCAACGTTCTTGATATTTTCCATCTCTTAGGGCTCTCACCACTTGGTGCTCCCTTTATACCTGGTTACCCAGAGCTTCTAGTCAACTTCACTATTCCACCCTTGAATTCTTCCTTCAGTGATTTTGTAAAATTTGAGAACAAGAAGGTAGGTCCTGTAGGTGACTGAGAGTTCTTCTCATTCATTCTATATTGGTCATGCAAATTCCTCTTTTTTACTTTGTCTCAGCGGATTATGCTTGAGTTTGCCCCACTTACCAAGGCTCTTGCCTCGAAGAAGAGGATAACTTTGGCTCCTTATGTTTTAGGCCATGTTTATAGGGCTTGTTCCCAATTTTGCGAGAAACCTGTGGATGTTAACCAAGGAGGCCCCCTCTGGGTATTGCAACTCTGGCTCTTCGCATATTTCACTGGTCTACACTCCAAGTGCTTAAGATTTTTGGTGCAAGAATTCACTACTTACGGAGAGAAATTTGCTAGGATTTCCTTATACCCTCCAGCTTTGCCTATTATTTTACTTTCTTTCATCAACTCCGAATTTCTCCACTTCCTTCCTTCTTTTGTCCCTTCAAAACCAATACAGGACTAGCTTGGCTTAGGGCATTTTTGGCTGATAGGGAATGCTCCAATTCATTACACAAGGATATGTGGGCTTCTATCTTGTTGCCAAGGGAGCTCTTTATTGGTACTTTGAATCTTCGAGCCTACAAATGAATATCTGAAGTGTACTTTCCTTCCTAATTTGCCAGGCAATTTGGGCTTGCTCAAGGAATTCCCATCCCTCTTTGTAGCCTCTCCAACACTAATCTCACAGTTAGAGACCTGAAGGTACCCAAAACCAAATTGGAGGAAGCAACATTTAAATTGCTACAAGAGTTGAGTGAGTTTCAATTCATCCCCTTTCTCCCACATGGCATAACTTTGAAAAGATTTCAAAGTTGGTGGACGGCCAATATGAAGGTGCTCCTGGCAATACCTCCCAAAGATCAGCTAGTGGGACTAGATGTGCCCTCTCAAGCCAAATCCAAAAAGACTGAGACCACTGTTACTGTCTCTATTGCCCCTGTTATCCCAGCTCTTACTCCTGCTGCCATAAAGACTGCTCCCGCTGCCTCTCATCCTCCTCCTCCTTCTAGAGTCACCAGGGCTGCTTCGAAAAGAGACATGCATTTCCATCTCTCTTTTTTTCTTTTCTTTATAATGCTTTGCGCATCTACTTATAGCTTGCTTTTGATCTAGGAGCTTCACAAGTAGACTCTCCTCAAAAGGATCAAGCGCTAAACATCCTTAAAGATAAGCAACAACAGCAAAAGAAGAGAAAACTTGTGCTTGGTTTTGAAGAGGAGGAGGTACCTAAAGAAACACCACTTAAGAGGAAGAAGAAAATAGTCTCCCTTTCTGATTTCAATGATGACCCTACTCAGCAGGCAGCTGTCAAGGCAGTAGAGAGGGAGCAATCTAAGGAATTAGTGGTTTTCTAGAGATCCGAGAAGAGGAGGTAGCAGCAAATATTACGGCATGAAGCTAATACTGCTGACATACTCCAGAGAGAAGCTGCAAGGAGGCAACAAACTGCCGAATATTATGCCCTTTGTAGTTCTCCAACCATTACCACCATTTTCGATGCTGGTAATTTCCTTTGGTTTCTCTAGTAATTTCCTTTCCCAAATTTTCAGCAATAAAGCTTACCATTGCTTCTTATTTTCTGTCTTGCAGCAATAGTTACTCCACCTCCTCCTTTGACAATGGTTTTTCCTGCCTTGCCTGAAATTCAAAGGCCATTTGAGGCAGCCTTGAAAAAGCGGAAGAAGATCAACACTGAGGTGCCCTTAAGTGTAGAGCCCATCCAGGTAATACTTCCACTTTTCAGCTCTACACTCTCCATACCCCTTTTAAGGCAAGGTATTCCTATTTCTTTATGCCCAGGCTTAACTCCATATCTACCCTATCTAACCTTTACCTCAGCCTAATTTACTTTTCCTGCAATCCTGGCTACTCCTCCATCACCTGAGAGGGCCCTAGTTGCCACTTTACCAGTGATAGCTGATGCTCCTAAAGAAAATACTGGTAGCCTATCAATTTCTTATCTACCACCACCATCTAGCTCCAATCCCTCTTCTCTCGATTTAGACACTGCTAGGGACACTATAATCTCTTCTCCTATCCCTAGGCAACCATCTCTTCCAGTCCTCTCTGCACCTTCAATGTCAGTGGAAGAGATGGACATTTTTTTAGCCCGACTGGCTAGCCCTTTTGACACACCTTCAACCACTCCAACAGCCAGCAGTGAAGCTGAACCATTCGCCCTTGCTGACTCTCTCTTGGAAATTTTTGAGAACTCATCAACCATCAATAGAGCTTCTTTGCCTTCATTGGACTTAGGCACTTGTTTAGAATTGCTAACATCATTTTCAAGGATCCCATTCTAAGCCTTACAAAGACTCATACTTAAGAATGGTTTCCCCTAGTGCTGCAAAATCATTGGGCAATCCAATTTAGCCATTTCAAGCCACTTATCCCAAGCAGCAACTACCATAGATTTCTATGTCAACATCTGCCATATTGCTAAAGCTGCAGAAGAGAAGCTATTGAAAGATAAGGAATTTGTCTCCCGTATACATACTGAGGTATCTGAATTGAAGGGACAATATTCTTCTGCTTTTCAGTTTCGCATCCAACTTTTGGAGAAAAAGGCTCATTTAGAAGAGAAGTTAGCAGCAGTTAACTTAGCTTTGGATCGAACTGTTACAAAGCTGCAGATTACCAATCAAGGGCTTGCTGACCATAGGCAAGACATGGCTTCAGCCATTCAGTTGTTCCCATCCCTTAGGAGTAGAGAATCAATTAAAAGGGAACAACTGAAGCATGAACTGATTTTTGGGCCAATCTATAGCTGCATGTACTTAACTCTTTATGAAATGAAATCCTTATTTATTGTTTGAGTGTTTTCATGCTTCTTTTGTTTAGCATTTTCTACACTTCCTGTGTTTCCCACACAGTTGGATAATAAGGTTTCAAGTACCTACCATTAATTTTCTTAAGATGCACATATTCATTCAGATTTCTCAAATGGTATGCTCCCCCAAGCAAGACTCTATGAATTTGATATGGTCCTTCCCAATTAGGTGACCATTTACCAAATTCATGGCTTTTAATTCCTGTTGGGAGTTTTGTTTTCCACACCAAATCACCTTCATCAAAGCTGATATGCTTAACCTTCTTATTATAGCTTTTGGTTGCCTTTGTCTTTTGGAACAAAATATTGTTTAATGCCAGAATTCTAGCTTCATCTATATTCTCTAATTCCAAGAACATGCTTTGATGATATTGCTCAGAAGTTAACTGGTCCTGGCATTTCACCCTTAAAGACCTAATGTTAATCTCTACAGGCAACACTGCATCATGCCCATATACCAAAGCATAAGGAGTGACTCCAGTACTTGATCTTGGAGAAGTCCTATAAGCCCATAATACATCCAACAACAAGTAATGCCAATCCCTAAGATTATCTTCCATAACTCTTTGTATTCCTTTTTTCAAGGACTTGTTGGATGATTCTGCTTGGCCATTTGCTTGTGCATAATAAGAGGTGGAATTGATAAGACTAATTTCAAATTCTACTATGAAAGATTTTACCATCTTTCCATCAAATACCGTCCCATTATCTATAGTTATGGTCTGTGAGATGCCAAATCTGTGAATCAGATCTTTAATAAATCCAATAACTTCAGTTTGATCTATAGCCTTATATGGTTTAGCTTCGACCCACTTAGTGAAGTAATCTGTGGCCACTAGAATAAAACAATGATGCTTCGAAGAGGGTGGATGTATTTTCCCTATAATATCCATGGGCCAACCTCTAAATGGCCAAGGCTTCACAAATGCATGCAGATCAGTTATTGGTACATGTCTTATCATGCCATGCTTTTGGCATGCTAGCAACCTCTAACATACTCTATACAATCTTTAAGGATGGTTGGCTAATAGTAGGAATACCTTCGAAGCAACCACCTCATTTTCGAAAGACAAAATCATGTGTCTTGCTGAACTATCTACTAGTAGATCCATTATAGGCATAGGGTATTCATCTTTTGGAGTTGCCAAATTCAGATTTCTAAAATCAATGCATACCCTCATCTTGCCATTTTTTTTAACTATAGGCACAATGTTTGACAACCATTCAACATATCTAGTTGTTCTAATGAAGCCTGTTTTAAGGAGTCTTAAGAATTTCCTCCTTCACTTTCTAAACCACTTCAAGGCTCATTCGTCTTGGTTTTTGTTTGTGTGGTTTGAAGTTAGGCTTCATAGAGAGCTTATGTTCCACTAATGACCTATCCAATCCTGGCAGTTCATTATAAGACCACGCAAAACAATCTTTATATCTCTTTAAGACTACTAATAACTAGTTCCTGTCAAGAGTACTTAACCAAGCACTGATATAAGTGGGTTGCTGTGCAGAACCTTCCCCTAAATTGACTTCTTCCAAGGGGTCTTGTACTTGAGCACTCATTGATGCTTCTCTTTTGATTTCTTTTGCCTTCGAAGCAACTTCTTTGCTTTATTCTGCTCCCACTTTCTCTGATTCAACATCTTTGCCTTCTTCCTTATAGACAAAGTCTATCCGTAAGGCTTCTTCTTCCTGTATTTCCTAGACTTTTGTTTCGATGTCCAATGCACAGAACTTATCAAAGGTCAAAGGCCTGACCTGTTGTTGCTCCTACTTGCAACCAACTACCATGGCTTCTCTCTCTTGTTCTTGAACCTTCTAGACTGTTGATTTTATGTCCAATATTGAAAACTTAACTAAAGCCAAGGGTCTGGCTTCTTGAGTTTCATCTTCTTGCCTACAACCAGGCATCATTATCATCCTTGATGATGAATTCTTCATCAGCACTCTCTTGCACTAAGTGCTTCAGGTGTGCTACTTCCTCATCAGCCGTCACTTTGGCTGAACCATTAGGTTTTCTCAATTTACTGAGTGGTGTCACTCCTTCAGTATACAACTTGGCCTCTAAAAAGTCAGCACAAGTGATAAAAGGTTGAGAGTCTGCATTGATCTCCTCTGTCTCTCTGTTGCATAAGGCCATCATCATCTTCTGATGTAGAGAGGAAGGTACACATTTGTTGCTGTGGGTCCAATCCCTGCCAAGTAAAGCGTTATACTTGGCGTTACTATCTATAACAAAGAATGCTGTCATGCAATCTCTGGTTCCCTCACTCAGGTTGATAGGCAGGATACCTTGAGCTATCTGCTTATCCTCAGCGAAACCAGCAATAGTTGTGTTGATTGGAATTAATCTGGTGTTCCTTTTTCCCAATTTCTTTAAGAATGGCTTCGGAAGCAGGTTCACTGCTGCCACATTATCCACTAACACCCTATTCATTTGTATCCCATCGAAATAAGCCTTGATATACAAGAGTTTAACGTGCTGCGTCATAGATGTTGAAGGATACTCGACGAGATACGAGAGATTAATACTCACTTCCTCACTTTCATCTTCAGTCTCCATTGGTGTAGCCACTTCAGACTCATCTTGAATCATGCTAAGCTGTGAATCTTCACTAGAAACTGGAATGGGGTCATCTTCCTGACCTTCTTGGCCTCCATTTTCAGCCTAGAACTCCTGTGGCAATATATGTACCATGTTTACTGACACTGGAGGAAATAAGCCAAACTGAACCGCTAGTTGTACTTGTTTCTTTTCCAAACTAACTTGTTCAGCTATTTCAGAAACATCCTCCATGTTGCACTCTGGTACCTCAGTACTGGTGACTTCCTTCGAATCAACTCGTTTGTGGTCTGCTCCTGTTGGCTTCTCGACCAAAAAGGTTTGTTCAGCCATGAAGGCCTCAAACATCTCATCTTTAGCCATTCTTTCCTTTGGCCTAGTTCAACTTCTCCTTTTGTTTCACTGTCGCTTTCCATCAAGGCTTTTTAAAGACCTACTAAGCTGGATCTTTCCTTGGCTTCTAGTTCAATAGGAACCTTAGCCAACCGCTCTCTGCTGACACTTCTTTTGTTCTGAGGAGCCAATTCTGGACTTTCTTTATTCTTTGTCTGGCCTTTTGACGGGGCCAATGAAGAACTTTCACCACTTTCCTTCAGATTCTTTTGGTACATGGTGTACCTTCGTTGGATCTTTCTCTTTTGAGACCTAGAGATTACTGGAGCTATATCAGGTTCTTCTGTCTTTGGGTGCTTGAGTAATACCCAATTATTTGGAGCCACCAAGGGCGGTTTAATTATTCTGCCCTGGTCTCCAAAGACACTTCTTTGTGAAGGTATTTCCGTAGGCTTGTTCTACATGACAAACCAGTCTGGCACCCTAGGTACCCATGAACTTACTGATTCAATTGCTGAACTTGCCTTCCCAGTCTTTGAGACCACCTTCGAAGCTAACTTCTGAGGCTATTCACTGGCTCTGGCACCCTGTCTTGAGCCTAATTCAAGCCTTCTATCAGGGTAATTGCCTTGCCTCTTGTTCGAACTTGACTTCAGAAGCCAATTATTGGTTCTGGTTCCCTGACTTGAGCCCAATTCAGGTCTTCTCTCAGGATAATTGCCTTCCATCCTGTAGTAATTGGGTGGTCTGAACTCATGTAGAGGTCTCTTACCCTTGGAATGTATTCCAGCGGCTAGTGGTCCAGCCAAGAATGGCTGTTGTCGGGGACCAGTTGGGTATGGCCTCTTGTTGCAGGTATTGGTTGCCTTAGGACGTCTCTGTACATCCTTGTAATATTGTTTCCCATCAATTGGGAGCCCTTTCAATCATTTGTAACTTAACCTGCATCTGGGACACATCCTTTGCATAACAACTACCTTAAGAGAGTCATTATCCAACGCCTCTTCACTAGAGTCATCTTTTTAGTCTGCAAAGCTTTGTCCATTTGCTGGTGAACTTCTGGTATCTTTCTTGAAAGTAGTCTGGCTAGCAACATGCATCTCCTTCAAGGATAGGTTTTGGAAATCCGATACGCCAACATTGGCTGTAACATCCCCAATCTCTAGGAATGGGTTAGTGTCAATCCCCATAGCTTTCTTTGCTTTGGCTGGGAACTTTAAACTCCCCTTTCGAATTTGTTTTTGGATCCTGTCTCGAAAAATAATACAGTTTTTAGTTGAATGAGACTAAGAATTGTGCCATTTACAGTACATTTTCCCTTTAAGTTCTTCTGGGGTCGGAATCTTAACTCCCTTTGGTAACTTTATAAAATTTGCTGCAAGCAAATGATCAAAAATATCATCTGCTTTTGTTAAATCAAAAGAATACTTCCTATGAAGGTGTTTCTTGTTGAATTGTTGGTCTATTGTATTGTTCTTATGAATTAACGCCTCACAGGTCATAGGCTATTTCCCTACAATCTCTGCTGCATTAATTTCATAATTAGGGTCCCTATAATAAGTCTTTTATGATGCATTACTTCTATTACGCTCTTCGTCAAGTAAAGATTCATATCCAGACACTTTATAGGTTAATTCCACTAAGTCTCGAAACTTAGTTGAGTCAAACTTCTTTCGAAGCCTAAACTCTAAACCATTTGGAGCCAATCTTACAAATTCGGACTATGGTAGAATGACCCTACGCTTGTTTCGTGCCCTTTTGAATCTGGCAATAAATTAAGCAGCCTTCTCATCAGGCTTTGGCTCAACCTTGCCAAATTTGCCATGGAAACTTCAGGCTCTGTTTGGAAGAATTGGGCATGAAATGCCTCCTCCATTTGCTGCCAAGTTTGGATAGAACCAGATATAAGGTTAATACACCATACAAAAGCTACCCCAGTTAAAGAATTTGGAAAGAGTCTTAATTTCATATAATCATTATTGGTAAATTCACCACATTGGGTTGCGAACCTAACAATGTGTTCAACTATTGACTTGTTTCCATTTCCATAAAAGAGAGCAAAGGTTGGTATTCTAAACTCCCTTGGGTATTCGTGCACCCTATCCACCCATTTTAGGTATGGCTTCCTATACACAAGAGTCTGAACCCCCCGAGCCATAGGTCCACTGTGGGCTCGCCTTTTTCTGCACCCCGCCTTTCGGAAAGGGTTGAAAAGAAGGCTTCACAGTTCAGACTCCCGTGTGCAATATGAAACTGATAAACACCAAAGAGTCCAAATCCAGCAAATCTTTTTGGAAAATCGATTTTAAATCAAATAATGCCAAAATTAGATTGCTTTGCCAGATACAGAGTCGCCACCTAAATATTTTTTATTTTTGGAGAAATTTAAGAAACCCTGACTCGTGCCAAAGGTCACGTGTCCGTCATCACCAAAGTTGCCTCGGCTCAGGAACTTAGGTACGAGAGGGGAAGGTCATGAATTCAGCACCCCCGCACGCCCGATCAAAGATCGGACTCTACTAATCATGATATGATTTTTTTATAAACATTATATGTTCTTATTCCGGTTATTAAACTAACTTTACTATGTGATGCGCACAAGCAAGTATAGACTAGTCGCAAGACTTGGGACAATTCAACTCATGTTTGTTTGTGAAAATGGTTTGAATTTGCCACCCTCAAGTAGGCTTAAAGATGCGAATTTGCCACCAAATATAGTGGGATTAAAACATGATTTTGCCACAACAAAGTGGGCTTAAAATGCACATTCATTGAATCGTTCCAATTCAAACAACAAGCCTTCATCCACAGGCATTCATGCAGTTTAGCATTTAAGCACATAGCCTCATGGAAAGCATGTGAAACATGGCAATATGGTAATCACACTCATGCAAGTATGCTAAAGCATAAAAACTCACCGAGCACTTCAAGCCAAAACAGAAACTACCTAGAAAGATGCATGATCCTAACTATACGAGATGCCTAATGCAACATATGCAATATGCATTTAATAGGCCCGGATACTAATATGGCATATGAATCGATTTGATAACATGCGATCAACACGTATTCAAATAAGGTATTGAAATTGTAATGCAGTTTGAATGATGCGCTGAGCCTCGGTGCAAGCAAGACAAAATGAATGGATGCAAGCATGCGATATGCTAATTGAAACATGATCCCTAATCTAACCATCAAAAGCGATTAAATGAAAGGGAGAAAGATGTGGGGTTGGAAAACATACACACACACACGCACACTTATTACAACATTATGCCCTCGCAAAGGAGGGTCCGAATGAATAAGCTAAGCTACACTAAGCTAAGCTAACTATTATAACACAATATTTAACTAACTACTCTAAGCTAATTAAATATTACAACACTTAACTAACTAATTACAAAGCAATTGAGTTAATTAATTACAACATAAGTTAATCAACTAATCTACTTAAATATTTACAACATTTGCAAGCATCAGCTACAACTAATTAACTAGGCAAGTTAACTAAATGTCCTCGGGAAATGAGGGATGCATGCATGCTCGGTTTCTCAACCCGAAAAGCCACCGTTTTGCTGCTGCGAGCCTCTGTTTGCATACTTGAACACCAAAGAAGCTGTCCACTTCCATAACACCTCCGCTCTACTTCAGGAACATACTATGCAAATTTCATTGGTGGCCGACAGGGGGCCTGTCGGCTACCAATGGTGGCCGGTCGGCTGCTAGTGGTGGCAGGTCGGCCACTGATGACATGAACTCCTCTTTTTACTGTAACAGAGAACAGACAGAGTAAAACAGTGTATTCTCATAGATTATTTGCACACTTTTCCTCTCCTTTTCATGGGGAAATCAAATGAGGGACAAAATTTGGGTTTACAAACCATCAATCAAGCAATTTCATTGCATGATGGCTTGTGAAACCAATTGTGCAAGTTCAATGAATGCAAAATGAGACCAAAGGACCATCACCCTATCATGCATGATCAAGGGCAATGGTGACCAAGGAAAATGGCACATTTCATCACTTTTGAGTATGAAATGTCTCATTTCCCTTGTGTTCAAACTAACGTCCAATTTGAACACATGCAATGCAACACAAAAGATGCTTATCTTGCATCTTTTACTTGTCCAATTTTGTTTACTCATTTTAATTACCAAAACCATTCTTTAATTGATTTGTCCATTAGTGAGTGTCCTCTAATGGAAAGATGACTCAAACTACAAGGGGCTTTGGGCATGAAAGAGGCATTACACTGTTGGTAATGAACCCCCTAAGGGATTAAACCATTAGGTGTAGCACCTCAATTTCACACTTAGGCAAACAAGTGGTTTGAATCCATTTTCAAAGCAAACAAAAGAGTGAAGAATGGAGGGAGATTGTAGAGATTTTAAGTGTTGAACTGAAGTGCAAAACAACACTAAAACATGCTATTAACTCAAAACAATGATGATTAAAGCATTAAAACATCAAGCTAGTGAAGGAAATTACACTGCAACTATGCAATACAAGGCTCAAATGAATTAACCAACCCAAAACAGGTCAAAACAGAGCTTAAAACATGCTGGACTTTAGCCACAAAAAGCTAAAATAATAAGCTAACATGTGAGGCTAACTAGGCATGCAAACAAGACACAAGGAGGGGAGGCTAGCCCCTCCAATTTTGGACTTCAAAACAAGGTTTTTACCACTGAAAAACTGCTAAAATTCAGTGGTTAAAAAGGCCAAAAAAGTTGGTTTAAAAGTGATGAAAAATGGTACAAAAGCTTAACAAACAAAAGAGCAAGAATGGTGGACCACCCCCTAACTCAAAGAGACCTCAAACCAACACTTTTAAGTCACAAAAATAGAGTTTTTGACAGTTCAAAATCAGCCCAAAAACAGTTGAAGTAGATGGCAAAACCAAGATACAAAACAAGTATAAATAAAGTAAGTGATATACCTTTGAAGTCAAGCACAAAATAGCCAATAATCCAAGCTTAAACCACCTTCTGGAGCTCAAACAAGACTCCAAATAATCTCAGCCCAAAGGTGAGAGTATTTGGTTAGGGGTTGGTATGCAAAAGCTAAGGACTTGTGAGCAAATGTGTACAAAATATCAAGAGAGAGAGAGAGAGAGCTAGAAAGAGATATATATTTTTGCTCTAATTTTTCTGACCCTCCAAAATGGGGGAGGAACCCCCCTATTTATAGAAAAACACCCCTTGAGCTTAGAAACATCTCACCATACACATGTATGGAGATCCAGCTCAGTGTGTAACTGTTGGCACAGTTGTCAATAAATATCGGGAAAAAGGCACTAGTGGCTGTCTGTCACGACCCAAACCCGCTCCTGTAGGTTTAGCACCGCAACCGGCCAGTAATACGTGGATTACCAAAGGCCTCTGAACAGATTAACAAATAATAAGGGGCTGCGGAAGCAATAATATAAGACAGACAAGGTCCAATGAGCTGTGATAACGTACATGGGACAGAACATTTCAAAACTTATTTATATATACATAAACATGCCAGTCCAGATACACAACATTTACAAGGTATTTACAGAATGTACTTCCCAAGACCTGGCTTAACAGAGCATACACAAGGACTAGCATGATTACAAAAAACAGCCATGGCGATAGGCTTTGTTCGGAACCTCCTCGGGAGACACAACAGTTGGCTGACAAAAACAAAACAGAAGGCCATCAACTCTGGCCCTGGTCATGTGCCGGCTCACCTACATACATAATATAAACCGTGTGTGAAAGCCCAATGAATAATAACAGAGTAAAGGGTTTCAATGAATGAGTTTGTACAGATTCAGAAATCATAATTCAGATTTGTATCAAATTCATCATTTGTCCAGATCATATACAGACAGAAATCATAAGTCATGATTACGTTTACGTGATACATCTATTAGCATTAACAGAATAGAACAGAACAGAACGTATACACGTGAGGTTACGAATAACTAGTTCCATAAAGGAACCTCCAGATCTGGGTAACAGAACAGAAGCTGAGCCCCCGTGACAGGGCCTCTAGTACAGGTAACAGAGTGCAGACAGAAATAAGTTCCATAAAGGAACCTCCGATACCGGGTAACAGCTAACAGATATCACATGATGCTAAGGATGTCACGAATACATATCAGAAATTGAACAATCATTCATTGTACAGAACATATCATTTCAGAAAACAGATCTTGCTTTATCTCACAGAAAGTAGTTGCAGTTTGAACATAACTTTACTAAGTTATTACTCACAGTTGGCCTTGAAACAGACAGACGGAGCAGATTGATCACATGACACGTGGCACGTGACCTACATAACACATAACAGATACACACTTGAAACACACATTCAATTGCACAAAACTTACGTCGTTGGTTCTTAGTGTGTTTCTAACCTTAAATCCTCACTATAGAGTCTTAAACATGGCCTAGGATAGAATAAGGATGCAAAGATGTCTTGGAAAACATTTTTCAAAACTTGTTAAAAACAGGGGTCTCGCTCGAGCGTGGCTTCCTTCGCTCGACCGAGCTTGTCAAAACAGAGGGGTCGCTCGAGCGTAGACTCCTTCGCTCGAGCGTAGACTCCTTCTCTCGAGCGGTCTGTAAAAATGCAAAAGTACTGGTTGTTGAAAATTTCCGCTCGATGCTCGCTTGATGCTCGCTCGATTGTGAGACACAGCTCTTCGCTCGAGCGTGCGTCTGCATGCACCAAAAACCTGAGAGCTTGCAATTTATGCTCGAGCCACCATTACTTCACTCGAGCGGAGCTCTAAACAAACGATGGTCGCTCGAGCGTGGAATCCTTCACTCGAGCGAGGAAGCCAAATTCTGGAATTTCCAGATTTGCCTCCAAAGCTCAAATCAAGCATTCAACACCTTAAAACTCGACCTCTTGGGCCCATTTTCTGGAAAACACTTGTAAACTCATAGTATAAGATGTTTCAAAGATCAATTTGTAAAATCAAAGCCCAAGGGTGAGCCAATTAAACACAATTTCAAATAAAACTTCAAGAACATAACTTAAATGTAACATGCATGAATCTCATTGAATCCAAACCCTCCAAACATGACCAAACTTGATAATTTGATGGACAACAAGATGAATGACCATAATGTGAGTGAAATTAACACATGCATGGAAGAAATCTTAGAATTCAAACTCAAAGCATGGAAATTTATGCATGCATGCATGGATGGACTCCCAAAACCACACCTTGAGCTAAATCTAGACTTTAAATGCCAATTTCACCATGAACCTAGCAAGAACAACTCATATTCATAATTAAAAGGGTGAATTCTCTACCTTAACCCTTGAATTCCAAGTCTAGGAGCTCAAATTTGCAAAGCCTCTTCAATTCTCCTAAGTTCCAAGCCAAATCTAGATGAACTCAATCTTGTTCTCCTATTCTCTCCCTTTCCTACGGTTTGGTCTCTCCAAGGAGGATGAAAAGATGCAACAAATGTATGAATCAATCTCAAGGTTGCCTTAGGTAGTGGGCCACTCAATGGCAATTAGGTAAATAATTGAACTAATGTAATTTAATGTTATTTAATCTAATTTAATCATACCAAATCAAATTTTAATTAAACCTACCATAAAATCACATATATTGTAACTAGTCTAAAACACTAATCAATTTCTGGTTCGGCCGCCGATAAGGCCTTCAATTTACAGTCCAAAGTCGAAACATGAACAGATCATTTTATGGCAAACAAATAAAAACACAAAGATAACGCAATACATATGCAATTTAATTCCGGATTCCTTCTAAATTACTATTAAGCATAATTAATCATGAATTAGCATTAATCGGAGGTCGGGGTTATTACACTGTCGACCACCACTGATAGCCGACCGGCCACCACTGGCAGCCGACCGGCCACACCCATGGCCAACAGCCTTGGGTGGTGGCCGACAGGTCACCAAGAGGTCCAGACACCAAGTTTTGGTCCAAAACAAGGCATAGAAAGAATAAGATTGAAAGGCTCAAAGATAGGGCATTCCGCCGAGGACTTCCGGCGTTCAAAACGAACACAAACACACAATCATTGAGTACACAAGCGATGACGTCTAAGTCTTGAGGACGGTCAAAATGGGGTGTCTACAGTTGCCTCTCTTTGACAGAACTCGGGAGTCATGAAATGACGGGAGTGAATGTCAAAGCCCAAAGACGACCCATTTTTGACAAGGCCGCAGACTTGGACAAGCAAACAAACAAGACAAAACAAATGATTGTGCGCGCAGGCTGCCTACGTATCCCTTTGCAAGGAATCAAACCAACGTAGTTCTGGGGTAAGATGCAAGTGATATGCACGATGCAGAAACATAACTTATGATTATGTAATGAGGCTGTAATGAAACATCTAGATGGAAATGTCATGCAGAGAAATGATACATTCATACAAACCGAAACAAGGTATAGCAACCTTACACACGAAAGTAAGTAAGAAAATACGAACCAAACCACATTTCATGCAAAAAGGATGTAAGAAAATTATGCAAGCTTAACTACGCGACGCGCAAGAAAGGTGAGAAACGACACAACCATCGAGCGCACTCGAGGTCATTACCGAGATCCTAACGCGTTGCACACGCGAGGAGAAAAGGATGGTGTGAACACCAGGACGCACCCAAATGTCTTTAACCAAAAGGTTGGTGTAAACACCGGGACGCAACTGAATGCTTTTAACCCAAAGAAGTGGTAAACACCAAGACGCACTCACGTGTTTTAAACCGAAAGGTCCTAACGCGCCACACATGAGAGGAGAAAAGGTGGTGTGAACACCGGGACTCACCCGCATGGTCGAAACCGAAGCATCCTAACACACTACACACGAGAGGAGAAAGTGAGGTGAACACCGGGCCGTACCCGCGCGTTCGAAACCAAAGCGTTTTAACGTGCCGCACGCGAGAGGAGAAAGAGGGTGAACACTGGGACACACCTACGTGTTCAAAACCAAAGTGTCCTAACGGGCCGCATGCGAGAGGAGAAAGGGGGGTAAACACCGGGACGCACCCGCGTGCTTGAAACCAACACGTCCTAACACGCCGCACGCGAGAGAAGAAAGTGAGGTGAACACCGAGACTCACCCGCGCGTTTGAAACCAAAGCGTCCTAATGTACCGCACGCGAGAGGAGAAAGAGGATGAACGCCGGGACACACCTGCGTGTTCAAAACCAAAGTGTCCTAACGGGCCGCATGCGAGAGGAGAATGGAGGTAAACACCGAGACGCACCCGCGTGTTTGAAACCAACACGTCCTAACACGCTGTACGCGAGAGGAGAAAGCGAGGTGAACACCGGGACGCACCCACGTGTTCGAAACCAAAGCGTCCTAACGCGTCACACGCAAAAGGAGAAAGAGGTAACGAGAACATCGGGACGCACCCAAATGTCTCTAACTAAAGCGTCCTAACGCGTCGCACGCGAGAGGAGAAAGAAGTAACGAGAACACCGGTACACACTCAAATGTCTCTAACCAAAGTGAGTAATTCGAAGGACAGGAATGATTTTACCTAGAACTCCTCTGAATGAACCGTACATACAATATCGTGCCTACATAAGAAAGAGACTTAACAGGTACAGCATACTGTGCATGTTCTATGCACAATAAACAAAGCATGTTTTATGCAAATGTAGTGACAGCATGTTCTATGCATGATAATTGGAAGCATGTTCTATGCTATAAGGGAGAAGTGCATGTTCTATACAACAATGGATTGAATTGCAACTTCCGATTTGCCTCTCGGAAGAGTTGCAACAAGTTAAAAAGGATACATCTCATTCGTGTTGATTAGTGATGAATCATCATGCACCGAAGACACGGTTTGGAGCTTCCGCAGAGGCAATTTGAGCTCAACAGTGAACTTTTCTTACACTTCTCGAGAACTAAAGACACAAAATAGCAGCAAGACACAAAGGAGGAGCACTAGAAGCTTAACAGCCACCAGGGAGGGGTGGCTGTCAGCTACCAGTGGTGGCCGACCGGCCATCGATGGCAGATCTGCCCTTTTTGGTCTTTTCACATTCAGGTCTTTATGTATAGGTCATGGGGGCTTATTTCCTCCATACCTCATGACCGAAATTCCTCCCTCTCTCTCTCTAGACCTTCCTTCTCTCTAGATCCGAGCTTTATACGCATTTTCCAACGCTCCACATGAAGTTAATTTGCTAAAACCTCTTGATTTCCTTCATTTTAAATCGATTGAAAACTGATTTCGGTACTTTCTTCTTTATTTTCACCACTTGAGGCTTGTTCCCCTTGAGTTTCTCTTGGGTTTGGCACCTTTTCCCAGGTTTTGACTTTTTCCTCCATTTTCTCTCTCCTATTGTTGACTTGATTGACTTTCGACATTTTCCGCCCATTTTCTTCATTTTCTTCACTTTTCATCGACTTTTCATCTATATTCCAGATGGTAGACGACTTTTCACATGATGGGGCTCCTCCAGAGGCGGAGTTCGAGGCAGAGTTCGATTCTGATGCAAAGCCGGAGCCCTTACCACTGGGAGTGAGACCTTTTGACGAGGTGAGGTATCATCCCCAGACGCACATTCTGCTTGCTAGTGGCGTTAGGCACTTTACTGATTTCCCTGAAGCACCGGCGTATCTCTTACTGAGGGAGCCAAATTCCCATCTTTCAACCGTTGCCGTTAAGGTACAAACTCTATGCACTTGCACATCTGATGTTCTTTACTTGCATTTCTTGTACTACCCCTTATCTGACTGTATTTTCATCAATGCAATTGCATTTGTTTTGCACTTCCTTTTCATCGAACTGTATTTATACTAATTCACCCGTCCTCTGTCACAGGGTGACACTCGCGCATACAGGGGCTATGGGGCCACAACGGCTAGAGATTGGTACGACGAGCTCCCTTCCGGAGTACGAGCTATTGTTGACGGGGCAGGCTTCGGCGTATTCTGCTCTGGATTGACACGAGTCATAGCGAGCCGTCCACTTCTTAGAGCACTAGTGGAGAGATGGTGGGACGCCACCAACTCTCTCTACCTTTCCACTACCGTAGAGATGACGATGACCCCTTACAACTTCACCATGATCATAGGCTTAGGCGTAGGGGGTGATCTGATTCCCTTTGATCCTGATATGGGGGAGTGGGAGGCTGCTTGGATTGAGCCTCTAGGGGCGCGCCCTCCTTTGTTCCGGATAGCCCAAATCAAATACAGCTGGTTCGATGAGCGGTTCCGGGGGACCGAGCCAAAGACAATAGAGGAGATAGAGCACTACGCTCGGGGTTTTCTGATATTCCTCTTCGGTGCCACCCTGTTCGCAAATAGGGCGAACACCGTAGGGCTATATTTGCTGAGCGCACTGGTGGTCCTTTCCAGAGTGAGTTTCTACGATTGGGGTGGGGCCGGCCTCGCCACCATATACGGCTATATGAGCTCGACCTCCTGCAAGATTGGACACTTGATTGGAGGCTACTGGCGAGCCTAGGAGGTACACACCTCAATTCCCTCTTTACACTTTGCATTTTCTGTTCAACATTTCTTGCTTTACATCTGTTCAACGCATGTACTTTCTGCTTTGCATTTCTTATATCTGTTCATACGCTATATTGATCATATATCCCTGCACTTTCTCCACAGCTATGGGTGTATGCATACTTCCCGACTCTTGCCTCGGAGCCAAAGGTGGAGGTTCTATTGACGATCCCCTATTCACGGGTGTACGATGGTCAGCTTTGCCACAGAACTCACAAGCCCTTTTCTTTCTTCAGGCATTATTTTGACACTGTAGCTACTCGCGAGGTAACCTAAAAAACGGTCATCATTTACTTTCACACTGTTCTGATTCACATTATAGCCACTGACAGCTACTGACAATCTATACAACTTCCATTTGTAGATCTCATGGCAGCCATAGGCCATGATACTGTGAGGAGTTGGAGGATGGTATAATGTGGCCTGGGGCATTTCTTGCTATCACATTCTACTTGAGTGTCCGGTCTGCCGGCCTGGTACCTTGGCGAGAGATGTGTACGCCAGTCTCTGGGTATGCTGACTGAATTCATACCAATGATGCTGCCAGAGTCCATGAGATTAGCGGACAGCCTATCTGTTGACAAATTTATCCAGTTCATGGTGGGCTTGGAGACAAAATACTTCCGAGTTGAGGGTGATTATGCAGTCTTCATTCAGACATACCTTATGTCACCTCTGACCGGTTTTCGCAGAGGCAAGGGAGCGAGAGCTCCTGTTGCGAGGATGGGGCTTGGAGCGACCAGGGCAGCCAGGGCCTATGGCAGAGGGGCTCCTCAGGCGAGGTAGAGGACCAGCTAGCTGGAGTTGCCTACTGCACTCACTTACTGGCGGTATACTGGGGAGGTATATCAGATTCCGATCGAACTTGCCGTAGGCGGGCATAGATACGTTAGAGCTCCTGACTCACCCCCGGTATGTACCACAGTTTTTTCCATTCTCTCTCAGATATTTATTCCTTCTGGACATTGATCATTCCCAAATGCATTTGCAGGCATCCCCAGGATACACCGAGGATTTGTTGGAGCTATTAGCCTCATTCGAGGGCATGATATTGAGGAGGGAGGCACTGCTCGGCTTCCACGGCGTTCAGGTAATTTCTTCAGTTTTCTTACATTCCAGTATCAAATTTCTGCTAGCACACTGAAACTAACATTTCAACTTAACACCTCCCCACACTGCATTGACACACTGCATCTAACCCACACTGCTCTGATGCATCTGACTTTTCAACTGAACACTTCCCCACACTGCACTGACACACTACATTTGACCCACACTGCACTGATACACTGCATCTGAAATACTGCACTTCCAAACTGTACTTATATATTGTGTCTAACCCCTGCATACACTCATTCTGCACATCATACTTGCATCTGATATGTATACCGTGGCTGACATATGACAACCACCTTTTCAGGTCCCACCCATACCGACAGCACCAGCAGCGGCTGCGGCAGGACAATTAGCGCCCCCTCCGGCGGGAGGGAGGAGAGAGAGACAGGCTCCGGCACGCAGCTGAGGCAGAGCCAAGGACACCCGAGATGAGAGTAGCCCTTCTGAGCAATGACGAGGCTGAGACCAACAAGGCTGAGGAGGCAGCGAGTCAGCACGCTAAGTCATCCGAGAGCGGAGATGATGATGCTGGCTCGGGTTCTGCTGGTGGAGATGATGTTGAGTCAGGCTTCGAGGCAGATGGAAGCGACGATTCTGGTTCTGGTTCAGAGGGAGGTGCAGACAGCGGCGCTGACGGGGACAGCTCTGAGGCTCTATCCAAGAAAAGGATAAAGAGGGCCTCTCGAGACTGAGATAACTAGCGCTGATTTTCTATATTCTTGCTTAGTTTCTTTTTGCTAGTAGTGTTAGCACTTTGTATAGCTTTAGACGGGTTTTATTTGCTTTAAAAACTTGTACACTTTTGTAAAAAGTAACCATGATCGGAATGAAAACTAGTCTTTTTGTATGAAAAAAAGTGTTGTATTCTGCATTCTGAGCACCGCATAGCATGGCATTGCATAAAAATGAGATTGAACTTGATTGATGGAATTTGAACATTGTATTGGCACAACCTTCTTAATCAGGTAATGAACCGACTATCAATAAAACAAGAAAAACAATGTACAATATAACTTGATAAACAACACACAATATACAACAACTCGATAAACAAGACAAATACAATTCAATAACCAAAACGAGATAAATACAACTCGATAAACAAATTGAAATAAAACGTCTCAACAAAACTAACTAAAACAGGACAACACAAAGCACAAAGAGGAGAACAAAACACAGATTCTCATCACTCTCAACACACAAGAAGACCACAGGACAAACAAAAGTGTTGTCGGCCATGAACAGAGGCTGTCGGCCACTAGTGGTCATTGTCGACCACCAATGGTGGCCGATCGACTACAAAAGGTGGCTATCAGCCATCACCACTGGCTGGTCGGCCATCAGTGTGAGGGACCTCCAGATTGTTACCACCTGTCTTCCAGTCGGTGCCTTATCTTCTACAAAAGTTGGAACTTCATAGTTTCTTCATTCTAACTCTGTTTTTGCCACAAATGGAGCCATTCTTTATCGAAAAACTCTCAAATTGGATTACAACTTTAGATGGCTCAGAAAAAGTGAATTTTCAAGGTTTCGAGGTTTCGAGATAAATGCACTATTCCCGCTAAGTCGTTCTCCGCTGTGTTTTCCATTCCTTCACGCTGCGGCTAGGTGTTGGAACCCAATTACACATGTTTTTAGCCTCGGGGGACAAGAGCTATATCCGACAATCGAAGAATTCTGAGTCTTGATGGAATCCCGATGTGACGAGGAAATCTTGCCCCAATCCCGTTTTGGTCATATCCAAGCTTTGGGAAGGATGTGTGGGCTCACTTTACATGAGGCTCGATCCTTGGTTCACAACAGAGAGTTGGATATTCCCATACTCATTCATCGATTTTCTGACGTCGGTGACCGCGACGACTGTCTTTGGCAGAGTTTTCGATAGCATGCCCTTTGTTTGTGTATGTTGGCTCATTTTCTTCTTGCCCCAAGTTTCGGAGGGTCTAGCATTCGCTTGATCGAAGTGGCCCAAGGCTTGAAAGAGGGCAAAAGTTGCATTGGCTTAACATTGGCTGAGACTTTGATGAGCTTAGACACCTTCTATCGGCGAGAGACAAACAAATTTGCGGGAAGTCTACTACTTTTGCAGGTAATGTTTCCCACCCTCTCATATGTGTTTCTCACATCACTCGGCACTCATGCTCTATTTTTCTCTCAAAGCCCTTTTCTCGCTTTTTCTCTCAGCGCACATCTCTCTATTCTTTAATCTCTCTTATTTTTCATCCCTCCCCAGATATGGCTCATGGACAGGCTGAAGGTAGTGGACTCCTGCCCTGCATACTCTACACAAGGCTATTTCTTTCACCAACGGCTAGTTGATTTCCCGAATGAAGGGTGGTGGTGCCATTAGATGTACAACAGGTCTGCTGCTAACATTGCTTGGCATTGCCCCTGGTTTGATCTGCCCGAGATGAGCTACAGCATGGCTCGGCAAGCTGGCATTCAACTGATTGGCTTGACACACTACGTATTCTACTTTTCATTCCGGTTCAAGCGTCAGGGACACGACCAAACTTGCCCAGAAGAGGGAGTAGAGTACCCAGCTTCATTCCCAGTCCGAGGTTCACAGTTGGCTCGATACCTCAATGTTTAGAGGACAAGAGAACTTTTGGCTCCTGCTCCCAATTTCAGTTGTGCCCTTTCTGGCGAATGCCTGGCTTGGCTTGAAGACGAGGCGCAAGCTGGGCCTACTTTAGCATCGAAGGCTTCCACAAGTGCAGGGAGGGAACGCAGGAACACCTGACTCATCTATGCCCCAAGTTGATCTAACTTTTCAAGTTTTCCTTTGAATGTAATAAAAGCAACTTTGATTTGTGTCGAGCTTTGGAGAACTTTGTATTGAAATCAATGAAATTGAAGTTGTAGGCACTGAAAGTTTTCCTTTTGGTCCAAAAATGGTCTAAGTTGTAAAAAGATTAATTTGAACAAGATCAACTTTTATTAAAACTTTTCAAAACCATTTTCAATAAGGATCACAACTGAACACACCTAGAATCTATCCTCGAGATGTACAACCCTGAATCCAAAAATGGAAAATTGCCCCTAAACTAAATAGCACTGCTCAGCACTCTAGCCAGCTCTTCTCTCAGAGTAAGGCCCACAATCGAACTTTCAGATAATAAACAGACAAAGATGCCTTGATCAAACACATGGACACAGTTGATTTGAAAGTGTTTACAGACAGACTTCAGAATGAAGTTGCCTACGTATCCCGAAGATGGAAATCAGGCCTTATGTAGTTCGGTTCAGGTTCACTCGGGTATTAACACTCTCCTTTTGCACTCTAACTTTTTCCAAGGCCGCCCTTTCTGGGTTTTTAACCTTGCGAGCTCAGTTTTTCTTTTTTTCTAATTTTTCGTACTTTAACTTTTGCCTAGGTCGCCCTTCTGGGTTTTCGACCTAGCGAGCCTCTCAAGGGTAATATTTCTTCAACTTGTCCATGTTGATTGGTTGAGAAAATTCTAGGCCATCTAGGTCCATAAGAATAACAACTCCACCTGACCAAATAGTCTTGATAATATAAGGACCAGTCCAATTGGGTTTGAACTTGCCCCTAGGGTCATGGACGGAAGCTCGGTTGTCTTTCAGCATCAAATCCCCTTCCTTAAGATTCCAAGACTTAACTTTCTTGTTAAAAGCCCTGGAAATCCTGCGTTGATATCCTTGAACATGGTGCAGTGCTTTCAGCCTCCTCTCGTCAAACAGCATAAGTTCTTCAAACCTGCTCTGCTGCCAATCCACTTCTACTATCTGGCACTCAGCCATAACTCGTAGCGACGAAACCTCTATTTTGATCGGCAGAATAGCCTCTATCCCATAAACTAGAGAGTACGGAGTTGCCCCCGTAGATGTCCGAATTGAAGTTCTATAGCCCCAGAGAGCAAATGGCAATTTGTCTGGCCAGTCCCTGTAAGTCTCAACCATTTTCTGCAAAATGTGCTTGATGTTCTTGTTGGCGGCCTCAACAGCTCCGTTGGTTTGCGGCCGATATGTGGATGACTTATGAAAAGTCACGTTGTATTTCTCCAACAAGTCAATCACTTCTTTCTTAAAATGGGAGCCATTGTCTGAAATGATCTTATTCGGGACTCCATAACAACAAATAATGTTATTGCAAATGAACTTAGCCACATGCGCTGCCTTCAACACTGCAGAAGACTGAGCTTCCACCCACTTCGTGAAATAATCAATTGCCACTAGAATGTACTCATGCCCATTTGACCCTTTCGGTGTAACTGCCCCAATGAAGTCAACTCCCCAGACTGAGAAAGGCCATGGTGAAGTCATGTTGTACGGCTTCGACGGCGGGATATTCATGCGATTTGCATGAATTTAGCATTTGTGGCATTGTCGAACAAAACCAATACAATCCGCCTCTATGGTAGACCAGTAGTAACCTTGCCCGAGAATCTTCCAAGCTAGCATTATTCCGCTCATGTGTGCTCCACACTCTCCTCCATGGATGGCCTCCATTAAGCGCTTCGACTCTTCTGCATTAACACACAGCTTGTGCATTCCCAGATGACCCCTCTTATACAACCTACCCCCGCAGATGATAAATTGAATGGCCATCCGCCGTATTGCCCTTTTATCTTTGGCATTTGCCCCTAGTGGATAAACCTCATTTTTCAAGAAGTTCCAGATATCATAATACCAGGGGTTTTGATCTTGCAGTTCATCTATTGTGGTGATAAACTCGTAGGCCGGCGTATATCTTTGTTCAATAATGATCGAACGCATCCGAACTCCCAACGGGATGTCTATCATGAAAGACTGAGTTGATACGGCGTCAACGAACCTGTTGTTCTCTCTTACTAGATGAGTGAAGGTTAGCTTCTCGAACCTAGGAATCAGAACATCCAGAGTTTGGTGATAGATTTTCATATTTTCTTCTTTGACCTTCCAGTCTCCTTTTGCTTGAGACACAACCAGGTTCGAGTCCCCGATGACGTCTAACCTTTTTGCCCCTAGTTCCAGGGCGGCTTCCAATCTAGCGATACACGCTTCGTATTCTGCCTCGTTGTTAGATACTTTGAACCGGAGTTTAAAAGCTAAGGGTATATGGGAATTGTCAGGTGCTATTAGCAACACCCATACCCCATAACTGTACTGGTTAGACGCTCCGTCAAAGTACATTGTCCAAATCTCTTCCTCGACCTATAGAATAGCTTCATCTGGGAATAGGTATTCTACTGCTTCATCCCTTTCCACTGGGTGATCTGCCAGAAACTCTATTACTGCTCTCCCCTTGACAGACTTGCTAGTCACATACTTCAAATCAAATTCGGTGAGAAGAAGCAACCAACGGGCTAGCCTACCTGTAAGTGTTGCTTTCTCAAAGAGATATTTGATGGGATCTAATCTCGAAACTAAGATTACGGAGTGAGCTAACAGGTAGTGCCTCAACTTCCTGGTAGCCCATACCAAGGCTAAGCAAGCCTTCTCCAGTGGGGTGTAACGGGTCTCATAGTCCAGCATTTTTTTACTCAGGTAATAGATGGCTTTCTCTACCCTATCCTCAGATTCTTGAGCAAGCATGCATCCCATTGTTGTGTCTATTATTGACAGGTACAGAATCAACAGCTTCCTCGGCTCTGGCGGTGACAACACGGGCGGGTTCTGAAGGTACTGCTTGATCTGCTCAAAAGCAAACTGGCATCGGTCATCCCATTGGAATTTCTTTCCTTTCTTCAGAAGACCAAATAGTGGTTCACAAGTCAAGTTTAATTTTGCGATAAACCGTCTTATGAATTGCACTTTACCCAGAAAGCCTCGCACCTCCTTTTTAGTCACTGGTGGTGGCATTTCTAGGATGGCCTTGATCTTGGAAGGATCAACCTCGATGCCTCTCTGTGTGATCAGGAACCCTAGCATTTTTCCTACTATTACGCCAAATGTGCACTTCTGTGGATTTAGCCTCAACCGATATTCTCTGACCCGTTGAAAGAATTTCTTCAAGGCAGTGTAGTGGCCCTCTCTTTCCTTGGACTTG
>CM069909.1:109238668-109282324 GCA_036172215.1 Camellia granthamiana | reverse complement strand
CAGTTGTGAAGATGACTTCCATTCGAGTAGCTCTGGGATTAGCAGCTCGCTTGAATCTGGAGGTAGAACAGATGGATGTCAAAACTGCCTTTCTCCATGGTAATTTGGAGGAAGAAATCTACATGGAGCAACCAGAAGGATTTGAAGTTAAAGGGAAACAAAATCTAGTCTGCAAACTGAAGAAAAGTCTATATGGCCTAAAGCAGGCGCCGAGACAATGGTACAAGAAGTTTGATTCATTCATGGTGGATCACGAGTACACAAGAACGGTAGCAGACCAGTGTGTATATTTCCGAAGGTTTTCTGATGGAAACTTCATCATCCTGTTGTTGTATGTCGATGATATGCTAATCATCGGACAGGATATTGCTATGATCAACAAGTTGAAAAAGGACTTGTCGCAATACTTTGACATGAAGAATTTAGGCCCTGCACAGCAGATTTTGGGCATCAAGATTGTTCGTGATAGGAAAGCCAAGAAGATATGGTTGTCACAGGAGAAATATGTTGAACGGGTGATTGAAAGGTTCAACATGAAAAACGCCAAGCCAGTCAGCACACCACTGGCCAACCATTTCAAGGTGACAAAGCGCTCGTGTCCCATAACCAGCTCTGAAAGAAAAGAAATGGAGACAATCCCTTATTCTTCCGCAGTAGGGAGCTTGATGTATGCAATGGTGTGTACCCGGCCAGATATAGCTCATGCAGTGGGCGTTGTGAGCAGATTCATCGCTAGTCCAGGAAAGGAGCATTGGGAGGCAGTCAAATGGATTCTTCGGTACTTGAAAGGAACTTCAAAGATGTGCCTATGTTTTGGGGGAGTTGAACCAATTTTGGAGGGTTTTACAGATGCCGATATGGCAGGAGATCTTGATGGTAGAAAATCTACATCAGGATTTCTGTTCACTTTTGCAGGGGGAGCTGTTTCTTAGCAGTCCAAACTACAAAAGTGTGTTGCTTTATCTACAACAGAGGCAGAGTACATTGCTGCCGCAGATGCTGGAAAGGAAATGTTGTGGTTAAAGCGGTTTCTCCAAGAATTGGGTCTACAACAAGAAAAGTACAAGGTACATTGTGATAGTCAGAGTGCAATTGATCTAAGCAAGAATTCCATGTACCATTCCCGCACAAAGCACATTGATGTCCGGTATCATTGGATACGAGAAGTGATGGAAAAGCAACTGATGAAGTTAGTGAAGATTCACACGGACAAGAATCCTTCTGACATGATGACCAAGGTTGTCACCAGAGACAAACTAGAAGTTTGCAAGAATCTGACCGGGATAGACTTCAAGTAAGAAGTCAGTTATCCATATGGGCGTGGAGGGGGAGAATTGTTGACTCCAGCCCACATGGAGTAGTTGGAGGTTGGAGGTTGAGTCTCCAAGTCAAGAATTAGGAAAGGAGAGGGGAGTTGGCAGTTGGCGGTTTTGGCAGCCATTAACTCTTTCTCTTAATTTTGTATTCCCTCAATTGTGTATAAATTGAGGTGAGGAAGAGGGTCTGAGCATCAAAGGAAAAACACAGAGTGTGTTTGAGTGAGAGTGCTATAGAGAGAGAGTGAGGTGTGAGTGTTGTAACTCCCTCCGGGAAAAATTCTATAGTGGATATATCTCCCGTGGATGTAGGCAATTGCCGAACCACGTAAATCTCTTGTGTTATTGTGTGAGAATGTTTTCTGGTGTCCATTGATCCTAACACTCTCTCTCCCCGTGCGCAAATTGTGTACATACTTTCATACATCAATCTCTACTGCAGTTTCTCTTATATGTACAAATCACATACCACACATATATTACGAGAGAGAGTGTGTGAGAGTGGTAGTAGTAGTGATGGCAATTCGAGATCGATAGAGAGAACATCAGATCTGGGCTTCTCTACCTATCCTCCTCATTCATTTTTCCCTCTGCAAATTTACCCTTAAATTCTTGATTGAAACACAGCCTAATGTCTCCAAATATTGGATGTTCAAGACTAGAGCATGACCAGTAAAAATAGAAATATATAATAAAGGGAAAAAAAAAAACAGAGACAAAAAAATTTCTGTTATAAGGGGTTTCATTACTAAATGAAAAAAATAGACACTCTAATCTCTGTAAAATTTGTGTTTGGTGTAGAAAGAAAAATAAATGAAAATTTCGGAATTCCTGAGCCACTATGATTTCAATTAACTTGTTGAGAGCCTTCAAAATATTCTTCGCTTTGATATTAATTTCTCAACAACCAAACAGAGCTATTAATTTATTGAATTAAACATGGGTAAATTACAAATACACCTCCTGAGATTTATTTAAAATACGAATTGTTTCCTGTAATTTGAAAAATTACAAATATCTTCCTATCAGAATTTTTTATTTAACAGAATTAATTGAAAAAGTAAAATTTCTAACTGTTCACATATACAATAATAAAATTATCTGAATTATTAATTGAAATAAAATTTAATATTATTAAAAATTGTTAATTAACTTGATAATTTATTATTTGTTATGAAATTAGAAACCTTAATGGGTAGAATGTAATTTTTAAAATCACAAGAAATAATTTGTAATTTAAGTAAACATCAGGGTGTGTTTGTAATTTATGCATTAAATAAACCTGAAATACACAAGTGGTGAAGAACAGATCTAATGCTTCTCTCTCCTCCATTTCTCAGATCGATCCAGTTTCTGTATAGAGACGACACAAATTTGAGAAGTATATACACACAAAGACATATATATATATATATCATGGCGACGACTCTTATTTGAGATCTGACATTGATGCAAAAAAAGAAGCGGTGTACACCAACTCTGTCACCCTCCGTCGCCCTATCTCCGACTCTCACCGTTGCTGATTGAAGCACCACGGCGGCGAGATCGTCGTGGTGAAAAAAGAGAAGAGAAGCTGAATAGAGAAGAGAGAGAGAGAGAGAGAGAGAGAGGGGCGAAAGAGAGAGCAAGGGTGAGGTTGTCTAAGGTGGTGGCGGTTGTACCGACGGCCGGAGTGGAAGGGGAGATGAAACGAAGCAGAGGATGCAAGATCTAGAGAGAGAGGAAGAGGGGGTTTTGTGGAATGTGTATATGATATCTATATATAGAGGGCATTTTAGTCATTTAACTTAAGCATGTCTTTATGACAAATTGTTCTAGCATCTGAACCTTTGACCAAACAAAATTTAAATTTGGATTTATGGACAGAGTTCCCTATATTTATATGGGGCCTTACCTAGGGATAAAAAACGAGTCAAGCAATTAATTGTTCAAATTTGGTTTGATAACTTTAACAAGTTTCAAAATTTATTTAAGCTTGGTTCGTTAAACTTTCAAGAAGATTTCAAATGAGTTTTTGTCGAGTCGATCTCGAGTAGTTTGATATTTTTATGTAATTTTAGACTTATCGAACCGAGTCAAATAAGCAATTGACTATTCAAGCTTATTTTGAAAATGTTAGCGAGCTCCAAAATGTGTTCAAATTTGGATTGTTTATTTAACGAACTAAGCTCGAGCGAACTTTTAACGAATCAAACACAAGTCGACCTCAAACTATTTGATTCATTTATCACCCATAACCTTACCCATTATTAAGGAATTTTGTGTAATATAACAACATATATTATTAAGAGTCTTAAAAATTTGGGACTTTCTCAAATATAGAGCCTTAGGTTAGGCTTATTTAACTTGTTTAACAACGGATCATTATCAATCACACATACGTTAATATATATATATATGAATTATGTATGGTATAGGATGTTGTATAAAATGTATATTTAAATAAAAATAGGAAAATTTATATTTGATTAACTCGGATTACAGAAGAAGAAATCATAAAACTAATTTGGAACTGGATATTACAATTCTATGAACAGAAATAGAAAACAAATAATATGTTGGAATAAAAAGACAAATAAAAATAAGACAAGAAACGCAAATCAAAGTCTGTGTAACCACAATTTTCTTAAACAGATTCGCCACCTCACCGTAGGTGCTGGAGATATACTGGCGTCTGTCTCCCAAGATACGACTGTCAAAACCAACTAAGCAGAAGCACCTTCTGTAAAGTTTCAGTGAATTTCAACAATGAACTCTCTCACACTAAAAAGAATGATATATGCAGACTGACAATATAGCTAGAGAGCAAAAATTCTATACACCATACGAAAGAGAGTGGTCTCCATTTATACACAATGAGGGAAAGAGGAGGAGCCTTCCATAATTCACGGATCACGAACTCGACCTGGTCCCAACGAGAAAACGGTATGCACTTGCGTGTGGCATTTTTTTGCATAACCAACTTGGACCATAGTTTTGACCCAAGTCCATCCTTGAAGTATCCATAACTCTCTTTTTTCGAAAAATTTAGATTCTCCAAGTGGCTCACACCCTTGTCAAAAACTTAGGATTTAAATACTCATAAATTATTTCCTTTACAATCAATATGGAATATGTGGTTTACACACCATTCTCAATACCTCGTTCATGAGACCAACTTTATGAGACAATTTTGCATTCAATTCTTAATAGTTTTTTGTCATTGTTTTTGTGTGTAAAAGTCTTATTACAAATAATCTAAACCCATTTCATTCCACCTCAACCGATGGTTGGAATCCACTTTAATTTCATAATAAAGTCACCATAAAATATTTTTCCAACAGAGGAACAACTATTATTGCCACTCCAAAGAATAAGTCATACATGTTTGTAACATTACATACTAATACTTAATTATTCTAATAAACATTTGAATAACAAAGCTCTATGATAACTTATTGGTATTCTCAACAAAAAATCTAAGATGGACAAGAATTATGTGTATATATATATTATGTGTATTGTCACGACCCAAACCCGGTACTCGGAGGTTCGACGTCGCGCCAAGATAATAACTGAAGTCATAACAAATTAATACTGCAGCAGAGTAAAATAAAAGGGTACCCAAATCTTCATTTAAGTATAACAAAAATATGTACATCGGAGTTTCTATTCGATTACAATACCAGAGCTGTATTATGACTACAAAGTACCTTGTGCCTACCCCATGCACTAGTTTTGATACATCACCTGAAAGTGATTAACAGCTATAAACACATGGCAGAGTATTATACTGTGAGCATGAGGGTACAAAAATCACCATGGATAATTAGTTCAGCTAAAACAGTAACGTAACTTAATTTGAATAAACAAATTATTCAATGTGGCAGAAACCGAAATACATAAATTATGTAAATAAATAGCCATAACCACGGTACAGAACAGAACAGAGGTCACTGGAGTGACAATCAGAACAGAGGTCAATGGATCCATGACAAACAGAGAACCACAAAGTGGTCAAACAAAGGCCAATAGTTATTTAAGTCCCCCAAGACATAGGACTCCCGTAGTGATACTTACAGAAAATAATTGTTTATAAAATCATTGTCAAACAATTTCTAAAATTTAAACAAACATATCCATGGGTTTCAATATAAGCAAATAGAGTTTAGAAAATAATTAACGTAATTAAAATATAAATATAAGTTATAAAACATAACTTATATAAAATAAATTATGGTAACTCAAAATATACGTAAAATATATTATGGTAACTCAAGGTATAATATAATTCACCTTAATAGTGATTCCTCACTCTTACTTTCCACTGTCAAAGATCGTTTTACCTAATAGTTACCTTCGGCAGTATACTTTCCCTTTATTATTTGTTTTTTTCCCTTTTTCTCTTGATCTTCAGCAAATCCGAGCAAACCCTCCTTTTTATACCTGAGCTTTGGTGATGACTCATCCCTTAATCATCAACCTAATTGGTGATTCACTTCTCCTACTTACTTAGCCTTCACAGGTGGCCTAATCACAAGTTTCCAGCCAACTTGCATACCTTTCATTATATTCTTACTTGGCCCCAATTAGTATCATAATGTCATAGTTGTTTTGATTTGGCCCCAAACAATATATTAATCATACTTTTGATAACCTAATGCCAAATTAAATTACATCTGTAGCATGTATAGCTATGTATTATTATCATTATTTATTTATTTATTTTGTTTTCTTTTTATAACTTAATCAACTCCAATTCGGACCCAATTAATAAAATTTCAAATTTACTAAACTGAATCAGATATTTAATTAAACTCTCATATGGTCCGATACTCAACATTAAAATAATTCAATTCGTCAATTTCACTTTATTGAGAATTCCATAATTAAATTAGAATAAGAATTAATTAAATGTAAAATATTATACGTGGTAGAGTCATTACATGTATACTTCAATGCTTGTTATGCAATAGTGGTAGCACATCAAATGTTGAAGTTATACTGCTATCTAAAAATATTCCTGTTGAGGTTGAAGCAGCATCCCAAGCCTTGATTAGATCAGTTGTATTGTATTCAACCTCTTCATAGTGTTGGTGAATCGTCGAATCTCCTTGTGATATTTTAATTCCTTCCAACTCAATTGCAACATCCTTCATTGTAGGCCTCTTCTTCCCATTTAAGTTTAGACATCTTCTTGTGAGGTGAGCAACAGCAATAATCTTTTCTCTCCGACCCTCTTTGAGAAGTCAGGGATCAAGAATCTCAAGTACACAATTTTCCTCTATTGATTGCATAAACTGACTGACTAAACTCCTACTTTCTTGGGTTCCAGAGATTGGTTTTTGCAAATTTAAAACCTCAACAATAATAACTCCGAAACTATATATGATCATTATTAATCACTCATACTTACATTAAAATACATATATATGATCACCTTTATTAAAATGAACCATGTATATAAGAAACTACTAATATTGCCAATCCAAAGCATAAATCATACAAGTTTGTAGCTTTGTATACTGGTACTAAATTATTCCAACCAACATTTCAATAACAAATCTTTATGGTAACTTATTGGTACTCAAGCAAAAAATCTAAGATGGACAAGCATTATATATATTATGTGTGTATGTGTATACTTCACGGCTTGTTATGCAATAGTGATTGCACTTCAAATGTTGAAGCTATACTGCTATCTAAAAAAGTTCCAGTCATGGTTGAAGCAACATCCCAAGCCTCAGTAAGGTCAGTTGCATTGTATTCAACATCTTCATAGTGTTGGTGAATTGTCGAACTTCCATGTGACATTCTAATTCCTTCCAACTCAACTGCAACATCTTTCATTGTAGGCCTCTTCTTCCCATTCAAATTTAGGCACCTTCTTGCGAGGTGAGCAACATCAATCATCTCTTCTCTCCAGCCCTCTTTGAGAATCTGGGGATCAAGAATCTCAAGTAGACAATTTTCTTCTATTGATTGCAAAAAATAACTGACTAAACTCCTACTTTCTTGGGTTCTAGAGGAAGAGATTGGTTTTTTCCCAGTTAAAAGCTCAACAATAACAACTCCGAAGCTGTAAACATCACTTTTATCAGTAAATTGGCTTGATTGAAAGTACTCTGGATCTAAGTACCCAAAAGTCCCCTGTACTCGTGTGGTCAAATGAGTATTATCAACATCAATTGATGTTGAAGTTCCAAAGTCAGAAACTTTTGCTTTGTATTTTTCATCCAAGAGTATGTTGGTTGACTTCATGTCTCGATGATAGATGGGTATGGACACCGCATAATGTAAGTAGGAAAGAGCTCCGGCAACTTCTGTGGCAATCCGAAAGCGCATCTCCCATGATAGTGGGAACTCCTTATTTGGATCATGAATATGTTGAGAGAGTGTTCCATTTGGGATGAACTCGTATACTAGCAGAGGAACGTCTGTCTCTAAACAACAACCCAAGAGCTTGACTATATTCCTATGGACAATTTGTGAAAGAATGACGACCTCATTAATGAATTGCTCAACTTGTCCTTCGTCGACAACCTTAGACTTTTTAACAGCGATGATTCTCCCATCTGACAACATGCCTTTGTAAATAGTACCTGTTGGAAAATTAATTGAAAGTAAGTGGTTGATTAAAAAATTAAAATAAGTAAACAATGAACAAATCTTATTGAAATTAGAGAAAACAAAAATCATAAATTTTGCTTGAAATAAAATCCTGGATTTATGAAATAGCATAACTACTAAATTATGGTTAAATTAATTAGGAAAGATTGTATTTGATTTTTCAATAAAAATATTATGACAAATATTGACTCATTCGCACTCACCATGCTATATACAAGTCCAATAAATGTGTCTGTATGTATATATATACACACACCCTGTGCTTACTTTTGGCCTAAAACATTCGTAGTGCCCTCATATTCTTGACCCCTATCCAACTCAAAGAAGGATCCATGTATAAAAGGTCTCAAGATGTTTGGTAAGAAATCAATGCAAGATAAGAAATTAATTGTAAGCTTTAGATAGTGAAAGGATAACAAAATTATACCTTGGCCTCCTTGGCCGAGAATACGATCTTCATGGTAATGATCGGTGGCTTTCTCCAACTCCTCCGAATTAAACAATTTGACTTTTTGACTGCCATCATTTGAAGATAACTTGTGTTGTAACAAGAAACCACCATTTCGCTTGAAGAAATTTTCCTTGCGTTTCTTCATTACTTTGTACAACCACCACCCAGAAGCAATATATAAAAACAATAATCCTGCTAATCCAGCACCTGTAGAAAACTCAACTCCAGAATAAATATATATAGAACCAAAATTAAAAAATTCATATTTGAATATCAGGTCTAGCAAAAATTTTAATTGTTTTTTAAATTTTATAAAGTCTCGTGTAATTTATAAAAAAGCATTCATAAAATGAAATGGATGGTATATATATAATGTTGTGTGGACTTACTCAAAATGCATCAACTCTGTACACTTTATTTTTTTGAGAACTAACAAATTTACTAAAAATTTATCCTTACATATAAAATAACAATAAAAGTGGAGATTTTTTCCTAAACAGAACTTATGTTGAATTATTTGGATACAAAATTTGAAAGAAAGAAAAAAAAGAGACCTAATTTTAAGCTCTATCAAGATTATGGTTGTCAAAAGCAATTGTATATAATATTTATTTTGTTGAAACAATAACATTTATTTATTAGAATTATTATTTGTTTGTGATTTAAAAAGTTTCAATTAAAAAATTTATTAATAATGAATGATAAATTATCAAATTAAGAATAATGCTAGAGATTCTAAAAATTTTATCAAATTTTGTCTCACATGGGTGTGGGTCTCACACCCATGTGAGACATTTGGTAAAAAATTTGGTAAAATTTTTGGATCTCTAACATTTTTCATTTTTCAAACATAAATTTTAAACAAGTTTTAAATCAATACTCCAATCAATATTTCTAATTTTCAAAAATTATTAAAAATGAATGATAAATATTGGTAAGAGTACTTTTTTTTTAACATAAATTTTAATCAAGTTTTAAAATCAATAATGACTTAAAAGCAGAAAGGAAAAGGTAGAGTAATACTATAATAGAATTATTGGGCGGATCCATACGAGGCTTTGTTCTTATTTTAATTGAGCTCTTCGTTAGTGAACAGTGGAATTGATCTCTGAATTAGTTAGTCCATTAGGTCAGATACTGAGTTATCTGGGGGGGAAAAAAATTGTAATAGGACTAGAGGATAATGGGCATATTTTGTGCAATTTTTTGAAAGTTGAAAATTGATAAACAAAAAGCCAAACAGGCATGTCTCCTTCTTCCGAAGTTGAAATTAGATCAATTTTGTGTCTAAACTGAAACCCCGAAACTAAACTTTCTAATGGTTATAGTCTCACATCAAAATTCAAAACGTGGAGAAAGCAATGAGTAAAAGAGTGTAGACTAATCAAAAATAAATATTTGAATTTGGAGTTTTTATTGGAGGGTGTTGTTCGGGCCGTGAGGGTCACCACGGATCTCATTCTAATGATCCGACCTGTTTGTTTTGTTGGGTAATTTGTGTATATCATCCACATAAAAAATTAGATCGATTTGATAATTATAACCTATTCAATTTATTGCATTTGTTACATACAAAAAAAAATGATCTATTTTTAAAAACACAATCGTAGTCTATTTTTTTGGTAACAAACATGATAAATTGAATAGAATATGATTATCAAAGTCACTTAAATTTTTTGTGTGGATGAAATACACAAAGTGCACGACACAATGAACGGTTCGGGTTATTGAAACGGAACCTGAACAACATCCTACAATCCAGATTATGGACTAGAGAGAATCCACCTCTAAATATATTTATGTTCTCGTTTCTTTGTAATCAATTTTATTTTTTTTAAATTTACTTAAATTAATTTTATTTCATAGATTATATATAGAATTTATACCAAATACTCCATCATAAAATTTTAAAAATAAAATAAAATAATTTATAAAGAGCTTCATATATTATACCAAACAATCACTCAATTTCTACATTTTTAAACACTTGGAAGAAAATGAGCTTACCAATGATAATACCCGTATTTGACCTGGATGTATCTGCATACAATTGCAATATCAGAAATTGAAAGCTGTTATCAACCAAAAAACAAACTTCACAAATTACAGGACAATAATCACTCCAATAATAGCTTTGTTTGATTAACTAGATTAATAATGAATGGAATAATAACCTCATGCATTAGTATAAGATTAGTTATTTAATTAAATTAGTGAGATAACTGTGGGTGTTGATTTCCGACCACACAACCAAATGGGGAACTCAGCTAGAGAATACCGGCAGAATAGATTAAACCCAACAACCTGCACAAGGAGATGAGAATCCAGCGGTGGTTCGTCCACTCGGGGGCACTCTTACGATCAAGTCAGTAAACAATATCTCTCAAAGATAGCAAATAGTGCTTAAATTCACCAGAAAGAACTTACCTCAGGCCCACAAGGGTGCTTGACTTGATCCCTTTAGAAGCCTCACTTCAATGGACTCATGCTCAATGCTCATCCTGGACTCTAAACTAGATAGGGATAAACTCTTCATGAGCCTTATCCTTATCCTAACTGAGACCCTCCCCTATTCTAGGACTCTTGTCCCTTATCCAAATATTCCAGATTCCAACATCTCCGCAGATAACCTCGGCCTAGCCGAGATCATCTCGGTAGCATAATCAGATCACGTGGCACCTCGGCTAACACTTCGGTGTCACCTTGGTCATGTGCTGTTGTTCACAAAATATGCCCCCACAACTGCCCCTAGGTTCTATTACCTCAACAACCGGAGGTGATGGAACCTACATCGTTTGTCCACATTATATGTCAGCTAAAAATTCGTTCTTCTCTTTGACCGAGATCATGATTCATCGACTCCATTTAATCAGGACTCAGCTGTCCCACTTTACTAAGGATCAAGAACCAAGAATCAAGTTCTTTAAGTATCTCAACCAAGATCGCTCCTCTAGCCAAGGTTACAACCCCATTACTCAAGAATTTCAAGAGTTCTAACTACGCATGAGCTGTCACACACAGTCTTTTCAACTGTTTCCTCCATGTGTCTCTTCTCCACTTGTTTATACTCAACATGCGCTAGCAGGCCGCATCATTTCTGTCCGCGCCACTTGACAGGCACGTCATCCAAGGCACTTCATTGCATTTTTTCTGCCTTTTCAATTTTTAACAAATCTCTCTCTCTCTCTCTCTCTCTCTCTCTCTCTTCGTCTTCTCACTTTGCAAATTTGATTTCCCTTTTCGTCTCAGATTTTCTCTCTCTACGAAAACTACCATTTTCAAACCTTCGAAGCTCTGCAACCATGCTCCGTTCCAACCAAGGGCATTGTTTGACTCTGGTGAGCATTGTTCAGGCATCGTTTCCTCGATTTTACTTGGTAAGTTCTCTAATTTCTTCTTTCTACCTTCGACTCTTTACTGTTCCTTGAGCATGTCATTGTTGTGCAATATCTCTTGCTCTTAGATTTGCCTTGCATTGTATCTATAATTACTCTTGTATTGTAATTAAATCTATATCTGTACTCATAATCTATTTTTCTTCATTATAAACAAATTATCGCTCTTGAATTGGTTCCGTGCTGTTCAATTTGTCCCTGTGTCTATATACACTGTTCGTGGCTCTTGCACACACCTATACACTATTTATGAATTTTTAACTTTCCACGTTCTTGAATCTCTGTTTCTTTCTTGATTCTGAATCATCTTCCTTTATGTTTTCTTAGTGCATTTTCCAGATTCTTGCCTTGCATAGATTTCTAGGTTTGGGATTTGACTTAGAAATCTTTACAATTTAGGAAAACTGAAATGAAATCCTTTCCTTGATCAACAAAAACCCTCACCCTAGTGTTCAATCCTTTACCAAGCTACTTACCAAAAATCTGCTGCCGAACCCACTTTAGCCGAGATAATGGGTATGTTTAGGTGGAGAGAGACACCCCTGCCAAGCTAGAGTACTTTAGGCAAGAGTTCTTCATTCCAACTGACGTTCAAATCAGGTTGGCTGGAAAAGAGGACTCTATCATGTCTGATAGGGACTCCATGTTATTCCCTGAAGTAGCGTTCATTGAGTGTGGACTTCGGCTTCCCTTAGACATCCTTTTTAGGGAAGTCCTCCATTATTACAAACTCAACCCCATGTAACTAGCCATCAACTCGTATAGGGTTATCAATGGCATAATCGAACTGGCACGCCGAGAAAAAGCTAGGATTACACTAGCCGACATCCAATTCTATTAAACCATGTGTGGCTTTAAGTCAGACAAAGGTTACACATATTACCTCAAGCTAGATCCACCACCTACAAACTCATAGCCGACCTTCCTTACTCTAACAAAGGTGTTGGAGATGACTACCTAATTGCCTTGGACAATTGGAAATTTGCTCTTGAGGACAATCTTCATCTATTTCCTTTGAACCGATCGGTGTTTAGAGAGGATGAGGGTAAGAACTGAGTACAAACTATAATGCTTTGATGTCGCTGTATCTACCTCTCATATCTATTCTAAAGCGCTCGGTGTTTTTCTTTTTGTAGTTCTTCCTCAACCATCAAAGGACTTCCACTAGACCACCTTCCCAAGCCCAGATCTGAAAAGGCTTTTGGGTTTGCCAATTGAGAAGCACAAAGCCCCCGCTGCTGCTTAACTACATCCCGACCTACAAGTTTACTCTGCCTGACGTTCCCAAACGAAGCAAGACTCATCCATCTACCACAACTCCACCAGCCACTTCATCACTAAGGCTAGACCAAGCCTCTTCTTCAAATCCAGTAGAGCAGCCATCCACCTCTGCCCCCCAACTTATTCCACCATCTCAATGCCAACGCAGATGCCAAGCTATACTAAATGCACCAGCCGATAGGACTTAGAGCCACAAACGCCGAGAATCTGAGGCATCGGCTTATGATCCAGCTAATCCCCCAATTGCCCTTCCTGCAATCCACTTTGGCACTAGAGTTACAGTTGCCACAACCACCGAAGGGATAGATCGCAATAAAGTTATTGTTGAAGACCTCTTGGCCGATTTGCCAAGAATGGTTATAGTTCAATCTTGTCCATTCGAGTCCCAGCCTAAGCCCAAGGCAAAGAGGGTGAAGAGGGCTAAGGCAAAAGCCTCTACTACCCAAGTAGATTTAGAAGATACCGTGCCGATCTCCAAATTAGACAAAATCGAGAAAAACACAATTTTTGCAAAGAAGAGGCCTACCGAGGGCGAGCCTTCCAACAAACCGCATTCCAAGAAGCTGAGGTCCAAAGGTTCAGTGAGGCTAGGTGCTTTCCAAGCCGACCAGCCCTGGGCCCCTACAATCATGATTGGGGACCGACCAATGAATGTTGGAGATAGTGCAATTGACAACATTGAGCTCGGTGTCGCTCTTTCCATTGCTGTTCTCTTGCCTATTGACTTAAATCGTATGGCCGAGATCAGTGAGTATGAAAACTTCGCATTGATGATGCAACACTCTTGTAGACACCCCATTTTTGACCGACCTTAAGCCTCAGACGTCACCGATTGAGCGCTTGGTGATATTGCATATTGTGCTCGTTCTGAAGTTTCAGAGTCTCGGCCGTGAGCCTTGCCTCCGGACTTCCGGGCTTTTCGGTACTTTGCCTCGGTTTACGAACCAAGCTCGGTTTTCTTTGTTTTTCTTCCTGAAGAGAGGGAGAGGTCTCGTAGACCATCTCTCAGTGGCCGTAGGCTACGTTTCGTGCCCGTAGGTCATTTTGCCCATTTCGGAGCCCGGTTCCCGGTTTTCGAAGCTGTCAGGCCGTGTGCCTCGGTTCGGGACCGTCTAACCATCTCCGATTCCTCCAGTTTTTGGCATACATCTCATTTACTCCCTTTTGAGGGACACTGGGGTCTTAGATACCCACTTCGTGGCCGAATGCCACTTTCGATGCTTAACAGCCTATTTTCGGGACCCCGAACTGCGTGTTTTGGCCCCCGAGCATTCGTTTTACATCGGTTTTAATTCTTTTTTGGCAGGTACCTCTGTTTTATCATAACGAGGGACACTGGGGTCCGAGAGACCAACTTCGTGGTCGAGCACCACTCCCGGTGCCTAGCAGCCCACTTTCGGGGCCTCGAACTGCGTGTTTTGGCTCCCGAACCTTCATTATACATTTTTGGGCTCCGACCCGAACTTGAGATAGTCATATTTTGAGGACCTTTTCATGTTTGATTACGGACCTTTTACTGTTTGACATCTCCATTTGTCACTTGCCTTTTTACCTCTTTTTGGGCCTTTTTGCACGGTATTTTAGGCGTACTTGTGGGCTGCGTTGGACTTGGTCGTAAACTACAAAGTGTCTTATTTTGAGCCCCTCTTTGACTTTGTTGAAGGGCTCTCGGCCATTTGAAACCCGTAGCTACCACTTTCCCTTTTGGCTATTTTTGGCGAGAAACTTGATATGTTTTCCCTCCCTTTTTTCCCTCCATTTTCCCCCTCATTTTGTCTATATAACAGCAGCCTCAGCTATGGTTTTGAGGGTTAGAAAATCTGATTTGGGAGCTCCTCCATACAATCTCTCTCTCTAATTTTTCAAACACTAAAATCATCCAAGTTTCTACACCCCCTCTTCATCACCACCTAGCACCACCACCACTACACCATTTCCAGCAGCAAGGAGGGCCTTCCAGCAGCTAAGAGGCACCATTTTCAGTCCTAGAAGCAGCTAAGGTTTTGGTCTACAAGGGTAAGCACTCATTTCCCCTTTTGAGCTCCATTTTTGTACCATTTTTCTACCCTCTTTGCTTGAGGTTTTGAGCTCCGACCCCTACTGAAAGGGGCACTCTTTTGAGCCATATTTCATGTTTGCTTAAGGGTCCAACCTTGTTTGACCCTTCTATAGTCTAGTTGCTTCAATACTCCTTGATATGCCACATTTTTGCATGGAATTTCTGGACTGCGTGTGATCTTTTTTTGAGCATAATGTAAACTGTAAGTAGGCTCATTTTGAGCCCTTCTTCAACATTGAAGAAGGGCTCAACCATGTTTGGCCTCTCTAGCATGCACTTGCTTTGTAATCTCTCATATTTATCGTAAAATTGCATGATTTGTTTGGTCTACTTGAAGTCTGTTTTGGAGCATGTCATTAACTGTGAGTAGGCTTATTTTAGGTCCCTCTACAACATTGTAGAAGGGATCAACTTTGTTGGGGGTCTCCATGTTATACTTGTCTTTATATCCCTCCTTGACCCCCATTCTTGCATGCTTTGTTAGGCCTATTTTGCTTCTGTTTTCGGCCATGATCAGGTCTGGAAATATCCATATTGTGGCCTTCTTGTCATGTTTTGTTAAGGGTCCAAGGCTGTTTGATGAATGTTTGGCATACCTCATGTTATAGCCCTTTGTTGGCTTCAATCTTGCATCACATTTTTGCCATATTTGTATGCTGATTTGAGGGTTGTCATACACTGTAAATGTGCATTTTTTTGGTCCCTCTTCAGTGTTGTAGAAGGGAATTTTTCAGTTTGGGATTTGCATATACCACTTGTTTCAATACCCCTCTCTTGGCCCTATTTTTGTAGGCCATTGTTGTCCTATCTATGCTTACTATTTGGCCATGTTTTGAACTATAAAAATGCTATTTTGGGGGCTGCCTTGCTACTGTTTTGCATGTCGTGTACCAATTGCGCATATTTAGTATAGCTATAGGCCATTTCGGGTGCCTAAATTCGCATTTCGGGACTATTTCGGGCATCGGGTGTAATTTTGCTATGATTCGGGGGCTGTTTTGCATCATCTTGGTTGCTGAAATTTGCATGTTCCATATTCCATATGCCATGTCTCATTTGCATCTCATTTCTGCGCCTTCGGGCCATTTCTCGGTTTGCGTGCCCACGGGCACGCATTTCAAGACATCTCTTTTTATCCGACGGCATCCTATGTGAGTGTGGCTGAGGCTCTCTCATGTTGGTATAAGACCATCATTGCATTCCGCATGTCATTTCGCATTCCTCGGTTTGCGTGCCCGTGTGCACGCATTTCGAGGCACTTCATTTTTTATCCGACGGCATCCTATGTGAGTGTGGCTGAGGCTCTCTCATGTTGGTATAAGCCCATCATTGCATTCCGCATGTCATTTCGCATTCCTCGATTTGCGTGCCCGTGTGCACGCATTTCGAGGCACTTCATTTTTTATCCGACGGCATCCTATGTGAGTGTGGCTGAGGCCCTCTCATGTTGGTATAAGCCCATCATTGCATTTCGCATGTCGTTTCGCATTCCTCGGTTTACGTGCCCATTATCCGACGGCATCCTATGTGAGTGTGGCTGAGGCCCTCTCATGTTGGTATAAGCCCATCATTGCATTTCGCATGTTATTCCGTGTTCCTCGATTTACGTGCCCGTGTGCACGCATTTCGAGGCACTTCATTTTTAGCTTCCGGCATCCTATGTGAGTGTGGCTGAGGCCCTCTCATGTTGGTGTAAGCCCTCATTGCATTTCGTATGACATTCCATGCCTTCGGGCCATTTCTCGGTTTGCGTGCCCGTGGGTACGCATTTCGAGACATCTCTTTTTAGTTTCATTGTATATCATATTTCATGCCATTTCATGCCTTTATGTCATTGCCTCGGTTTGCGTGCCCGCGTGCACGCATTTCGAGGCACTTCATTTTTATCCGACGGCTTCTTATGTGAGTGTGGCTGAGGTCCACTCGTGTTAGTGTAAGTCCAATTTGCATTGCGTATGCCATTTCATACCTTAGGATCATTTTCTCGGTTTGCGTGCCCGTGTGCACGTATTTCGAGGCATCCCATTTTCATAGCATTGTGTATGTTAGGATTGCATATTAGCTGCATTTCATGCATATCATGCATATTGCACGGGAAACGAGGCACGTTTCGTACTCTGAGCGGCGGAACGGGTCTCAATTCCCCAGTCACCGACACTCCGGATTACCCATGATGGAGTTAGGTTTTGTTGTAGCATTCACATGCATTCATCCTATATTGAGTTGTGCAATCCGACTCCTCGGCCATCATGCATCGAGATGCGTGATTGGTGGCACGAGGATCGAGGCATGCATATATTTGTGAAATACATTGCTATGCCCCTTTCCTGCTCTCTGTTGCAGCAAAATGAAGAATCAGTAACTTTTCAGAGCTTGGCACGCATTTCGAGAAACATTGCAAACAGAGGCTAATTGGGGCATCCCAGTGGATTTCCGCGCAAGGCAGCTCCGACATGCAACATTCATCAGAAGCAAGGCAGTCCCTGGCTTGCATGCCAGTTTACAGTTTTTCTTAGTTAAATCTGTTAATTAATTAGGAATTTGTATATTATTTGGGACTGTAATATTTTGGACTGTATTATTCTTTCATTCGGGACTGTATTATTTATTCGAACCCTCTGCGCGAGGGCATAATTGTAATAAGTGTGGGTGTGTGTGATGTATGTCTTCCAACCCCACGTCTTTCTTCCCTTTTATTTACCTGCTTTTGATGGTTAGATATAGGGCATATTTCAATTAGCATACAGTATGACAGCATGTTTGCATCATTCATCTGTATTGCAGGCACCGGGCTCGGCGCATCATACAAACTGCATTGTATTTCAATTACAAGATGAATACATGTTAGTTGTAGCATTCCATATGTCATGTTTAGAATAGCCGAGCCTGCTATAGTTGCATTTTTGCATGTGTTGCATTAGGCATTTCTGTATACTTAGGATCATGCATGATTTCTAATGTAGTTTCTGTTTTGGCTTGGAGTACTCGGTAAGTTTTATGCTTTAGCATCCTTGCATGCGTGTGAGTGTTGCCATGATAGCATGCTTGCCATGAGGCTATTTGCTTATGTGATATAACTGCCTTGAATGCCTGTGGGTGAAGGTTGGGTTATTTGAATTGGGACAATGCACTGATTGTTTGTTAAGCCCACTAGACAGTGGCAAAATCATCTCGTTTTCTAAGCCCACCTGAGGGTGGCAAATCCGCATTTTAAGCCTACCTGCGGGTAGCACCATCAAACCATTTTCAAACAAACAAACATGAAATGTTTTGTTCCAATACAGACGACCCGGTCTATACTTGTATGCTGTGTGCATCACATAGTAACCTAGGCTAATAACCGGAATAAGAACATACAATATTTTCAAAATAAGATATCATGGTTAGTAGAGGCCGGTCTTTGACCGGGCGAGCGGGGGTGCTCACGAAGTGACCTTCCCCAATCGTACCCAAGTTCCCGAGCCGAGGCAACTTTGGTGATGACGGACACGTGGCCTTTGGCACCGAGTCAGGGTTTCCTAAATTTCCCCATTAAAAAATATTTAGGTGGCGACTCTGTATCTGGCAAAGCAGTCCATGTTTGGCACTTCTTTCAAAAAATCTGTTTTCAAAACGATTTGCCGGATTTGGACTCTTTGGTTCAAGATTAAGAACCGTGACATTTGAGTCCTTCGAACTGTAGTGACCCAATATCGAACCAGAACGGGGGGGGGAGTCGCACCTTCCCCCGGGATGCGTTCGGGGACGTCTACAACTCTGTTTTGGTAAGTCCCCAACACTTATACTTTTTCATTTTGGCTTTATGTTTCAACTCCATGCACTTAAGCAATTTTACTAATTTGTTTGTTTCTCTCCTTCTAGGCCATCCAGCATGCTCACTCTTTTGCAGTGAAAGTCGAGGACTTCAAAAAGAAGTTGGTCGAAAAGACTTAAGACGTTGCTGGCTACCTTGCCTCCCTCAACAACGCCGAGGCCAAGATCAAGGCTCTACTGGATCAGGCCAAAGCTACTAGACAAGCGCAAGACCAGGCTGAGGAGAAGGCTGAGGCGACGGAAGCTATGGTCGAGGTGCTCAGGGCCGAGGCCAAAGAGGCCGAGGTTAAAATTGCCAAGGTCGAGGCTGAGCTCCAAGAGGCCTTGGTGACCAAGGAGGCTGAAATTAAGGCGACTGATGAAAAGGCCTACGTTGAAAGCCAAGCCGACATGGGTGACGCCTACAAAGCCCAGGTCAATCAGCCTGTAATATTACCTCGGTTGGACGATGGCGCTCAACTAGTTATCTGTCCCAATGGACTCTCCCCTCCGAGATATCAACCAGCTCAGCGTGCTTTTTCTTCCCTTTCCAAAAGACTCTGAAGACGCAGCCGAAGATGAAGACGCCGAGGCTGAAGATGCTGATGAAAAGGTGGAGGCTGCTGATGAGGCCAAGTCCCCTACTTTGAATGAGCAGGTCATGGACTTGTCTCATGATGAGGAGGATGAGGTCTCCAAAAGCTCTTTGCTAAGGAAAACAACGGCCCTTAAGGCCGAGGTCACTGTTGCTGAGAAGAGCCTGGATCAGACTCTTCGAGAGATTGACGCTGAGGTCACAACTGAGGCCGAAGCCAAGAGGATGGAAGAAGATATCCCGCAGTCTAACACTTAAGATTTTTTTTCATTTTTCTTTGAACTTTTTCCTTTTAATAGTTGTAATTTTCTGTGTTTGTGAACAATGCTTGTTTTGTCGGGCCGAAGTGCCATCTTTTTGTAATCAAACAAGTTTCTTTTATGAATGCAAATCTTCTTTTCTTTTCTTTTTTTTTTTCTTCTAAGCGTTGGATACTTCCTTTATGTATGCTTAGTTCTTTGCTTCTGTGCCTTGCATGTTTTCCTGTACTTAGAGTTTTTCCAAGTCTAACAACTTGGATCCTCATCTTGGGTCCCCAGACCTCAGATGAATTCATACCTCAGAGTAGAACATTCCAATCACCTCAAACAAAAACCTTTACAGTTTATCTCGGCCAAGCAACACTCAAAAATATTTTAATTTTACAAGAGTTATCTCTTCAGTTGTACTTGCTGTCTTCTAGCAAGATTTCACCATTCCAAGTCTAACAACTTGACAAGGTATAAGCTTACCTCGGATTCACTTATTTCGGCTAATACTTCTTGTCAATGAACTCGGATAACTTCAACTTGTGAAATTTTTTCAAAAATTTCACAAGTTTTATGTTTTTATTCCCACTTTCCTATCCTCTAATGTGAACCTAAGTACCACTTATGTTCACATGTAAGCATGCATCCCCAATTTTTGCCAAAGTCTGATTCAAACAATTTTTAGCCAAGGTTCTCTACCTCGGTGTCTTTGTTAATCTAACCACATTAAACTTAGTTCAACTCTGCCATGGTAGCAAGTCTAAGTTAGTTGTCATGTTTCATTCAGAAACATCGCAAACTTAGTTCAACTCTACCATATGGCAAGTCTAAGTTATTTGCCATGTTTCATTCGAAAACATTGCAAACTTAGTTCAACTCTATCATATGACAAGTTTAGTTCAACTCTACCATATAGTAAGTCTAAGTTATTCGTCATGTTTTATTCAGAAACATCGCAAACTTAGTTCAACTCTACCATATGACAAGTTTATTTCAACTCTATCATTTAGTAAGTCTAAGTTATTCGTCATGTTTCATTTAGAAACATCGCAAACTTAGTTCAACTCTACTATATGGCAAGTTTAGCTCAACTCTACCATATAGTAAGTCTAAGTTATTCGTCATGTTCACCATGGAAACATCATCATAAGACTGTGCAGTCCTATCGCACCAGTGTCGACAATAATAAAAACAAAAGCAAGCTAGTGCTTTATTAAAACTTCGACTAATAAAATAATTACATAAATCTCAAAAAACAAAAACTAATGGTAGAAAAATTTCAAATTGCAAGTGTTCTAGGGTCTTGGCAACTCCTTGCCATCAATATCTTCTAGCCGATATGCTCCATTGTAGGCAACCGAGACAATGCGATATAGTCCTTCCCAGTTTGGGCCAAGCTTGCCCTCCTTGGGATCCTTTTTATTGACGACGACTTTTCTAAGGACGAGGTCCCCTATTTCGAAATCCCTTGGGTTGACCTTCTTGTTGTAAGCCCTAGCAAGTTGCTGCTGGTATGCCCCCAGCCGAATTGTTGCTCTCTTTCTTCTTTCTTCCAACAGATCTAGATCTTGGGCCAAGAATGCCTCATTGGTCCCGTTCTCCACTCCTTAGGTTTTAATTCCAGGGATGCCGACCTCCAGTGGGATGACTGTTTCAATGCCATATGCCATGGCAAAAAGAGACTCCCCAGTTGATCTTTTTGGCGTAGTCCGATATGCCAACAGCACACTGGGCAATTCTTCCACCCACTTTCCCTTGGCTGCTTCCAGCCTCTTCTTAATCCCATTCCAGACGGTCTTGTTGGATGCCTCTACCTGTCCGTTACTCTGAGAAAAGCTGGGGGTAGAATAATAGTTTTTGATCTTATATTTTGCACAGAAGCTTTTGATCAACTTACTATCAAACTGGGTGCCATTGTTTGCCACAATGGCTCTTAGAATCCCAAACCTGGTGATGATGTTCTTCTAGATGAAGTTATTCACATCAATATTTCGAATCTTCACAAGGGGTTCAGCCTCTACCCACTTTATGAAGTAGTCAATTGCCACCAGCAGGAACTTCTTTTATCCAGTTGTCTGGGACAATTGCCCAACAAGATCCATGCCTCATTAGGCAAATGGCCACGGGTTGAATACTGGATTTAAATTAGCAGCTGGTTGGTGTATCAAAGGTGCAAACCTTTGACACTTTTCACACTTCCTTACATAGGCTTCAGCATCCTTCTGTATGTAGGGCCACCAATATCCCTATGAGCAAGTGATCTACCCCCAACATGGCTTCCATAAACTCCTTCATAGATCTCATATAAAAAGTCCTCTACCAAAGAAGGGTGCACACACTACAGTAGAGGTCCAGTGAAGGATCTTCTGTAGAGATGGCCATCTGCTGACAAGTAGAACCTAGCCTACCTCAATCTGGTTTTGTGTGCCGCTTTTCGATCATCTGGCAGCTTGGTACCCCTGAGGAACATCACTATCGCATCCATCCAACTTAGACTGATTTCTACGCACATTGCCTCATCCTTTGTTACCAAAGGCTCCACACTTGGTCCTGTCAAATAATCAACCATGATTGTTCTTAGTTCTCCTAACTTTATTGCACTAGCCAGGTTAGCCAAGGCATCGACATGACTGTTATCGTCTCAGCTAACCTACTATAGTAGGTAATCTTGGAACAGTGTGAGCAACCTGACAACCTCTTTGACATAGGCTATGATCCTTTCATCTCAGGCTGCATACTCGCTCGTTGCTTGATTCACAATAATCTGGGAGTAATAGAAGACTACCACCTCATTGGCTTCCATTGCTGCTACTAGCCTTAGTCCAGCAATCAGTGCCTCGTACTCTACTTCGTTGTTTGAGGCCTTGAATCCCAAACGGATTGATTGCTCTATCATTCGCCCATCTGGCGATACCAAAACCACTCCTGCCCCCGCTCATTGACGGTTTGAACTTCCATCAACAAACAGACGGAAGGAATTGCCGATGTAGATGTTGCAGGGTTTTGGTTGCTCTGTCTTCTTCTGTTTTGTTGGGGTGGGGTCCTTTGGCCCTAGTTGGGTTTCCTCTAGTTCTCTTGGACATCCTAAGCCGCGACTCACTAGAGCCCGCCTTGGGATGAAACCAGGAGTGAACTCGGCCACAAAGTCGGCCAGAACCTAGCCCTTGATTGTTGTTCTAGGCTTAAATTCCATGTCGTATTGGCCCAGCACTACTGCCCATCTGGCTACTATGCCTGTCAGATCTCCATGCTGTAACAGAGATTTCAGGGGATACTCAGTCAGCACCACAATCTTGTGGGCTTGGAAGTAGTTATTCAACTTTTTGGAATCCATAGCCAGGGCTAGTGTTAACTTCTCCAAGGGTAGGTACTTGGTTTCTACACTTGCTAGGGTTTTACTCACATAGTATACTGCCTTTTACTCTCCCTCCTCTTCTCGGATTATCGTTGCACTTACTGCGTGGTCTGAAACTACCAAGTATAGGAACGATTCTTCTTCAAGTATTAGATTTGACAGAATTGGAGCTGTTGTCAGGTACCTTTTTAAGTCGGCTAAGGCGACTTCGCACTCTTCTGTCCACAAAAAATTTGTGGCCTTCTTTAACAATTGAAAAAATGGCTTGCATTTATCAAAACTTTGCCTGATAAATCTATTCAAAGCTGCTACCTTGTCGGTCAGAATCTGGACCTACTTGGTTGACGTCGGGCTTTTCAAGTCGATGATGGCTTTGATTTGATCTGGGCTTGCTTCAAATCCCTTCCTAGTGACCAAGTATCCCAGGAACTTATCTGATCCGACTCCAAATGCACATTTCGAAGCATTGAGTCGCAAGCAATATCTTCTTAGGATGTCAAACACTGCCTTCAAGTCTGCCAAATGGTTCCTTGGTTCTTTGGTCTTCACGACCATGTCATCTATGTAAACCTCTATTGTCCTCCCAATCAGGTGCTTGAACATCTTGGTCACTAACCCCTGGTAGGTTGCTCCTGCATTCTTCAACCCAAAAGGCATTACCCGGTAGCAGTACAACCCTTTTTGGAGTGATGAATGCCGTATTCTCTTCGTTAGGGGGATACATCGCTATCTAGTGGTATCCCCTGTAGGCATCTAGAAAGCTCATCCTTCCATGCCCTGATATGGCATCCACCAGCTGATCGATCTTAGACAGAGGGAAGCTGTCTTTAGGGCAAGCCTTATTCAGGCTGGTGAAGTCCACGCAGACCCTTCATTTGTCATTCTTCTTTTTCACTACCACTATGTTGGACAGCCAGGTAGGGTAGTTCACCTCCTGAATGGCCTGGGCTTCCAGTAGCTTATCCACTTCCTCCTCCACTGCCTCCACATGTATCAATGTCGGCCTTCTTGCATGCTAGATGAAAGGTTTAGCTAACCTGTCTACATTGAGCCTATGACAAGTGACCTCGCGATCAATGACAGGCATCTTATAGGGCGTCCAGGCAAATACTTCTATGTTTTCTCGCAAGAAAATCTCTAACTCCTTTTCCTCCTCCTCAGCTAAGCCTGAGCCGAGAAGAAAGAAACACTCTTTATCACCTTCTTGGACCAGAATCTTCTTCAAAGCTTTCTCACTCTTGTCGGCTGGTTCTTTGCAGACATCATCAAGGACCTCCCTATTCTCGTATTCAATTTCCACTGTCTCTACCTCTTGGATGTTGCAGGTGGACTTCATTACTGCCATGGAGCAATTTTTTTCCTACACTTGATCCCCTCTGACTTCCTCAATCCCCTGTTCAGTTGGGAATCGCAATAGCTGGTGCAGTGTTGAGGAAACAGCCCTCATTGCGTGCAACCATGGTCTTCCCAAAATAACATTGTAAGGAAAGGGGATATCAATCACTATAAATTATGTACCTACCTTCTTTGTGCCTGCCTGCACCTCCAAATTCATGGCTCCTAGAGGCCACGTCGGCGTTCTGTTGAACCCGACCATGGGGCTGTCGGACTGCTCCAAATCATCTGGGTGAAGGCCAAGCTCCTTATAACATTTGACGTACATAATGTCACAAGAGTTGCCTTGGTCGATCAGTATGCGCCTTACCTGGCATTCACAAATCTTCTGGGTTGTGTGGATACTGCACCATGTCCATGTCTGCCTTAGTAAAAGAAACCATTAGTCCCTGGTATTCGTTTGTCCTAGCCTTCTTTTACTGGACCTGATACACATGTTGTAGGTGCCTTACTCTCTGGTCTCCCCTCGTACATCATTTTCATTAACCTTCGTGTGAATCAAATTGATCACCCGAGGTCCACCTACTTACTGCGTTGTCGGTGGTGGAGGCGATGCTGCTGGTGCCTGGGGAAGCCTTGCATGCTCTTCCCTTGTCCTAGCATCATCCACTAGGTCTCTCAAGTGGCCCTATCTGACCAAATCCTCCAAGTGCTATTTTAGAGCCATGCACCCCTGAGTTAAGTGCCTATCCTCATTATAGTAAACACAGTGTTTCCCAATGCTCCTTCCCATGAACTCGCCCGAGTTCTTCTCCGGTGCTCTATAATACGGCTGGTTCCTGATCCTTTCCAGAACTTTGTAAATTGAGATCTTGAATACAGTGATGACTGCTTGTGCACCCCTTAACCCTGTCTCCTGCTTGTTTACACCGGAATTTCCTCGGGCTCGCTTCGGTGAGCCGTTTCTTTTCTCCTGCTTTGGTGTCTTTGTTCCTTGTGTGTCCTCTTCTACTCTGGCATACTTTTCAATCTGTGCCATGAGCTCCTCCATACTTTTTGGTAGAGTTTTTACAAGCGATTTCCGAAGCAGGCATTCATCATCTAGGCCGTTCTTGAAAGACATGACCGCCAGCTCCTGGTTGCAATCCAGAATTTGATTGAACACCTCATAGTATCTCTTGGCGTAAGCCCTGAGGCTTTAACTATTGCTAATATTCAAATCTAGCAAGAAGTCTACCCTTAGTGGCTGCAACTTGTTTGTAACAAACCTGGCAATAAACATCTCGGCCAGGCCTTCCCAACTCTTCACAATTCCTTTCAGGAACTCGTGGAACCAATTCGAGGCGATCTCCCCAAAGGATGAGGGGAACAACTTGCACAGCAACTGCTCATTCCCGCTATACAAAGCCATAGAATTTAAATATAAGCTGGCATGAAAGTTCGAATCAGACTTATCGTCATAAATCTAGAACCTCGGCATGTGAAACCTCTTTGGGGCCTCGAACGTATCCAACTCCACTGAGAACGGTATCCTCGGCTTGACAGGGGACATGATCTCGGCGTTGAGCCACTTCCTTTGGAGGTAGTCTCTCAAGTCCTCATTTGTTCGACCGGGAGCTCAGCTATCAACTGGTTTTAGCCTTTTTGGTGCCCTGCTCCCGGTGTCATTGTGTGTCCTTTTGGACTTCTCTTCATTCACTATGTCCAAACACAGGCCCTTCCCCTGGATATGCCAAGGTTCTTTGACATAAGTTCCCTTGGTACGAGGCATCTTCTGCGACTCACCTCTTACTGACTCAATTTGCTTGACATCTCATGACGGCCGATGTGAGCGCTCCTTTCCCCTGCCATGCTGCGAGACTACTGGGATTGTTTTCTACCCCCCTTTCTGGGCATCAGTCTTGGCCGCTGGTACCGGTGTGTCCTGCAATGGAAACGGTGGTTGCATCACGTTGTTTTGCATCATGAAGTTGACAACTGACTGTAGGTGTGCCAACTTGTTTGCCATCCCTTTCATCTCGCCGTCCCTCTTTAGGCATCTATCCTTCCATACTTGGAGGTCATTCTCGTTGTAATATTCATCTCGGCCAGCTTTCTTTGGGGCGTTACCCTATTTGCCGACATCCTTCTCCCCAGGATTCGGATCCTGTGCTCATTCATTACGTTTTTCCACCCTGATGTTAGGATCTGCATGTTCACAACTCTCATTGTGGATGTTGTCCCCAATCTTTTCTTCCTGCACGTTGTTGGCCAAGCCAAGTTTGGGAAGACTAAATAAGTGCACTTTTTGACTTTTTATGAAATATGGGTTGGATTTGGGTTGGGTTTGAAGTGATGTGTTAGAGAGGTGATGTGACTTAAATAAGATGATGTGACTTAAATAGGATAGTGACTTTTTGACTTTTTGGATTTTTTGGAGGATGCCAAACTTGGCCTGCCAAATTGTAGGTGTTGATTTTCAACCACACAACCAAATGGGGAACTCAGCTGAAGAGCACCGGCAGAATAGATTAAGCCCAACAACCTGCACAAGAAGATGATAATCTGGCGGTGGTTCATTCACTCGGGGGCACTCTGATGATCAAGTCAGTAAACAATATCCCTCAAAGATAGCAAATAGTGCTTAAATTCACCAAAAAGAAGACCCGCGAGGGTGCCTTGCTTTTATAACCAGTAGTGGCCTGATCCCTTTAGAAGCCTCACTTCAATGGACTCATACTCAATGTTCATCTTGGACTCTCAGCTAGATAGGGATAAACTCTTCATGAGCCTTATCCTTATCCTAATTGAGACTCTCCCCTGTTTTAGGACCCTTGTCCCTTATCCAAATATCTCGGATTCCGGCATCTCCGCAGATAATCTCGGCCTAGCCAAGATCATCTTGGCAACATAATCAGACCATGTGGCACCTTGCCTGACACTTCGGTGTCACCTTGGTCACGTGATGTTATTCACAAAATATGCCCCCACAATAACCATTTATTATATATTCATTTTTTTTTCTTTCATACTTGAAATTATGATTCTCAATCCCTTTCAATATTAAAAATTCGCCAATTTCATTGGATTGAATATCCGCCATACATGTAATCAGATTAATAAAATTTACAATCAAATATAAGATTGTGAGTTTATAAATTAACCATCTTAATCCTATACTATAATCCTTGTAATCAAATATATCCAGTATGCACAAAAAATTATATTGTGTAGTTGAAATTAATTTTAAATATGATATAAGTCATATTTAAAATAAATTTCGATTACTCATCTGTCCCTTCCCCAACCACCAACACACCATCACCATCACTATTACTATCGAATGGCTTCAAACCTACCCATTGTCCAAAAAAAAAAAAAAATAACCACTTGATTTGATTTGATTTGATTAATTTTACCTCCTAAATAAATAAATAAATGAATAGAAATATCCCAATTAGTTGGTAGGTTTTTTTTTTTTTTTTGAACCACCAATTAGTTGGTAGGTTGGTTGGTTACTTGGATGGGTTGTTGAGAGAGCATAAGACGTACCTACACATCCATTGGAAAAATAAGGATTTCCAGCGAAGGGAAAATTGCAAACGCACTGGAGGCTTTGAACAATATCACACTTGGCGAACCTGGAAGAATAAGCGAACGACCCCTGAAGACAGGAGTAGCTAATTTTATAGCTGTTGTCGGGAACCAATCCAAGCTGTGTGATATTGTGTAAAACCCAATTGAGAACAGCAGGAACATAAGTTTGCACAGCAGAGTAGTAGTCGGTGGAATTCATATTCTTATCTACCACAAAAGCATTCATACATGATGTTTGGTTTCCTGGATATAAAGACACACTGTAGCCTTGCAGAAACGTCACGAACGGTGAGATTTCCCCCCTGTACCCACTCAAAATGGAGATTTCAGCCGTGCAAGTACTATTATTAGCAGAATCGCAAGTAGACGAGCAGTCGGTAATCCCACTGTCGAACAGACCATTTAAATTGGCCGTCTGGTTGCAATTTATGCCCGTGGCCATAAATATGTTGTTTATTTCTGAGAAGCGAAAAGGGCTAGATGTCAAGTTAATGCTTAAATTTGAGTTTGCGTTGTTGGGGTTGCGGTTGTTGCTGCTGTTGTTGTTGATGTGGCAGTTGGGAGATGTTACTGGATTGTTGACTCGAAGGTATCTTCCATTCAATGAAATTTCCAGCACCTCAAGATCGAGCTTTATTAAGTAGCTGCTGATTGAGTTCTTGCACTCTATGGAGAACCATTCATCTAAGTAACAATTGGGACCTATTCCAAAAGGGTATGGAATTGTGACATTTCCACATCGTTCTGGACAACCAGGCTTCACATAAGAAAGCGCCGATGTTTTTGTCAGCCATAGCAGCAACTGCAGCGCGAGGAGGAGGGGAAGGAGAGAGGAGGAGGAGGAGTTCTTCTGCAAAGCCATGTTTTTTTTTTTTCACTCTGTAGTTTCTGAGTTTTATTTACAACAATGATAGAAATCCCTTTTTGGTAGACCCTACAATCCCTAAAATCTACACCACTCATGATGTTGTCAGCCTAGCACATACATGAGTAAATCCCACCCAACATAAATGATGTGAATGACTTTAGGGTTATATGGGTTCTCCAAGAAGGAGATCTTACTCATTTTCCTTTCCTTTTATTTATAAACAATTCCCTCTCCCCTATGTAACTGTTTACGTAAAAGAAGTTTTGTCTAGTTGTCATAATTGACCGCAAGTCTCTTAACTCTTTTTTATTTTTTAACCAGCAATGCTAGGTATCATGAAAAAAATTTTATAAAAATGATCATGAAAAATTTATGACCCTTGGATTACACTTAAAATAAAGCACCACACATTGATCAAGGTAATCTAAGAGTCATAAATCTTTCATGATCATTTTCATGAAAGTTTTTTCATGATCCCTAACTTTTCTCTTTTTTAATACTACTAGCATGATAGTGTGTTGGATTAAAATAAATAATTAAAAATTATTTTTAAAATTAAATTATAACAAAAATTTTGTTTATAATATAAAAGAACTAGTGTATATCCGTGCCTAAAGGCACGGTGTAAATAATATTGATACACATATTCTGCAAAAATCAATTAACATAAATTATTAATATTTGTATCACATCCTTTACAAAAAAATCAATTCAAAATGATAATAATTTCAGTGCTACAAAAGTTAATTATAATAAATCAATTCAAGATGACAATAATTTCACTGCAATATTAAACTCCACACATAAGACTTCCGCCACCATCTACGGCAACACCACCGCCGGCCTTGACTTCAGCAGGTATCGTACGATGGCGGTTCGTTTAAGTTAAAATGTAATTTATCAAATTCATTACTAAAAATTTAAGTTAAAATATTAATTTGTATTTGAAATTTTTATTGAACTTTTTATAGAATTTCACCATCTAAAAAAAGTATAGAATTTAAAATAGTGACTGTTAGGTTTTTATTCTTGGTAATCCCGTTTGACAAAACTCCTTTCAGTTGTACTTATTTTCGCACTTTTTATTTCAGTGAGGCTACGAGTGTTTAGATGGGAATCCAACCCGAATTGTGCCTTACAGAGAAGTTTGTGATGTTAATACTTTCAAGATTGTCATTTCACTGATTATGACGGGATCGAGCTGCCCGGTCAGTTTGCGGGGGTCCAGGGGGCAGCGCCCCTTCACGGGTCCGAGGCAACGCCACAGCAGGGTCGAGGAGCAACGCCCCCGAAGCAAAATGCAAAATTACATTCAAAGTTGCCTGTCCGCCCTTGCTCGCTCGAGCGAAGGCTGCGGCTGTGTAAAAACCTGAAAGAGATTAATATACGCTCGAGCGAAGGGTGCGTGGCTCAAGCGAAGCCACTTAAGGAAAACACGCGTTTTTGGTTCCTCGCTCGAGTGAGAGAAGCTTTGCCCGAGCGAGCTTCGCAGTCCCAGATTTCTATAAGTATTTGTTTTAGTCCAAAACTAGAATTACTTCTCCAGATCTTCTTCTTGGATATTAAGATTTACATCTGGGGATATTTAGCTAGTTTTCTTTGATGTTTTGATTGAGTATTCAACTCATGGTTTAAAGAATATACATCAAAGGATTATTTGTTTGTTCTACACAAAAGAGAGAGTTGTTCTTCGGTGGATTTCGAAGAATTCGAGCTTGAAGCTTTGGTGGATTCTGGAGTGGCTCATCGTCAAGACAATTCCGAGGTGAAGACGGGGTTGGAAGAGGCACATAGGGGTTGGTTCAATTCGGGCGTGGATTAGTTAGGTAATTGAGAGTATACATGTGTAATTCCTTTATATCTTCTTAGTGGATTGTTTTGTGGCTGTTGCCCGTGGTTTTTTTATCACAATTGGAGGTGTCTAATTGTGATTTTTCCACGTAAAATCATTGTGTCGATTTGTCTTGATTGTTTGATTGGGATTTTTGTTTTCTGCTTAAAATTGATACATAATCACAAATCAACATCTAGGGAATTTCTAGATTTTTCAGTGACTAATACAATATTGAACAAAGGTGTGTTAACCCATTTTTAAAATTTTAAAATGTGGTTGAATTGAGTCATATATAAACTTTAGTGTATTTATCAATATATATATTTATATATATAATGTATTTAACAATGTCACCTCAAACATTTTTTTGAGTTGCATGTATTTAAATATTTTTTTTGATTAAAATAAAATTAAAAGACAAAATAAGTTAAAATAATATCAAATTTATAATTATTTTACATTTTTTTCTCATATACATCAATTCAACAATCGTGCCCAACATAATTATTTTAACCTACTAAACTAACCAAAAATTAAAATAACTTACTAAATTAACCAACCTCCCATACACCTCTTATAATTCTGCGTGGCTTTATTATTTTTTTTAGAGACCACACTCCTGTTGCTAATTACACTCATCTTTTCAATTATTTATTGTGTCTTAGATTGGTCTCTTTTTCTGGCTCACACTCTCTTTTTAATTAGAGACTACGCGTATTTTAATATAAATAAAAAAATATGTTAAAAAAAACTCTATAATTATTTATTTAAATTAAAAAAAACACTCTATAATTATCTACTTTTCTAAACATTTTTTTTTATATAAAAAGTCAAAAAGTACACTTATTTAAAACATCCAAAACCACCTCTTAATCTATCTCTCTCCTCTTGTCTCCCACTCATTCTATCTCCATCTTCCCCTACTCATTCTCTTTCTACGTGTTATCTATTCCCCACTTGCTGACTCTCTATCTCTACATCTTTCTTACCCATTCTCATTCTCTCTCTCTCCCTCTCTCTCTGTAATGTCTCTATTTCTCATTTCCTCCTCTCATCATCTCTTATCTCTTAACAAACACTACATCTTCTCTCAGAGATCAAATAACAAACTCTTTATTTCTTTCATTCGATCTTCCTTTTCAATGGTGGTGTTATAGCGATCCTGGTTTTGCCCCGACATTCATTGTGTTTCGAACTCGAGTTCCATAGTTGAATATTGTATCCATGCCTTGTTTTTCCCCTTTGACTCCTTGTATTTGAGTTTTTGGAACTTGTTGGGTGAGTTTGGAACAGGTTGGTTATTAGTTGGTTTAGATTGTTATTGTCCAAATTTTGGCCTCTTTGCTTGAGCGAGGCTTCTTGCGCTTGAGCGAGCCTTGGGTATTTTGCTTCTTCGCTCAAGCGAGGTTTCGTGCACTCGAGCGAGGATTGAGAGTCCTCAGGTTTCTTTCCCAGACGCAGAATTTCTGGGAAGGTGAAAGTGCTTCGCTCGAGCAAGCCTTGTGAAATTTTTGCTTCTTCGCTCGAGCGAGGTTTCTTGCACTCAAGCAGGCGTGTGCGTCTGTGGCAGACCTGAAGCTTTGCATTCTACGCTCAAGCGAGGTCACTTGTTGTGTCTGGTCACTCGAGCGACAACTCCTTCGGTCGAGCAAGGATTGCGTATATCAGTTCGCAGCAGAGCATTTTTGTATCACTTTTTGCATCTCTTTTCACTCAAAACCCTAATTCGGCTCCTTCTCTCTCTAAAAGCCTATTTCTCTCTACAAATCCCCTAGAATCTAAGGGCTTTTACTCTACTCCCTTTGAGAAAAAGGTAAAGCAACTTGTGAACTTCCATTTGATCCAAGAAAGTTTGAGTTTTGGGCATCTTCAAAGTCTCTCATTCTCTCCTTTGAGCTCCTACACTTGAGGTAGGAATATTCTACACCTTAGTATGATTTTTAACCTAGATATTTGTCATTTTGTATAAATGGTGGAATTTGGAAGCATTTGAGTAAAACTAGGTTTGAGCTTAAGATTTGGAAGAGGGGTTTTCTATTTTGGGTCATGAAAATATATGTAGGGTATTGAGGATGGGATTATATGGGTTAAAATGATGAAGTTTAGACTTGTGATTGATATTTGAAAAAGGGGAAAAATTGCCCTAATTTGTGTTAAATAATTATTTTGTATAAATAATGTAATTGGTAGGGGAAATATGAAATTGGGAGGATATGTAAATGAATGGTGTAGTTGGATTTGATAAATCACTCACCTATGGAAAATTTGGTAATTTATCTGTTCAATAGATTCATTTATCTGTTTAGAAATATCTATTTTGAGCTATCGGTGGAGAATAGTTATAATTGTTGTAGAAACTGCATGAGGACTAGGTAAATTGAAACTAAACATATGAATTATGTCATTGAATATGACGGTCTGATTAAATTGTTGAATGTGTGAGTTTTGGTAGTCATTGTATATGACACGCTTTTAAATACATTGTATATGTATCATTGTTTGGGAGGAGATAAGGGATGTACTCCATTATTTGGGAGGAGAAAGGAGATAGACTCCAGTGAAAATTAAGTTGGCCGGAGTGTCCAAGGTGAAAGTCTCGAAATCTGATATATACATATATATATATAGGTGCCGGTTCCCTCGGATGAGAATTCTGTAAACTGACAAGGAAATTGAAGTGTTTGAATAATGGTTGCTATTGAAGTGTTGATGAATGAGTTGTAGCCTCGTTTAGGATTGTTTAGATAACAAGGGATTATATCTTAGTTATTTAAATAAGTGTAGAATATATCTTAGTTAAACCAACCGACACTTAAGGGATATTCTACACCTTAAGGGATATTCTACACTTATTTATCCCCTTTGAATATATCCCTTATATCTAAGTATTGAATATATCTAAATAAGTGTAGAATATATCTTAGTTAAATAAGGGATATCCCTACTGGGTTAGATATAAGGTGTCAAAGGGAATATATCTAAATAAGTGTTGAATATTTATCTAATGCTTATATCTTAGTTAAATTTCATACATTGCGTTAGTACATCTATACTGGGTTTTGGCTCACCCTACTTGGGAAACCATTTTCAGGTACAGGTGACATGCCACCTCCAAGGGCATAGCTTGGGAGGGCGGGGCTGAAGGCTCTATTTTTTGTTATTTTTATGTTTATATGTTTTCTTTTAAGCCGAGGACTTTAATTGTAAAGAGCTTATGACTCTCTTTTGTTGTAATCAAGTTATCTCTTGGAAAGATGTAAGCCCGTAGGGCATTTATTTTGTTATTAGTAATTAGTGTTACATGCTGTAGTTTCACAATGAATATTTATGAAAGTATAATGCATGTAATCTCTTTTGTAATATAACCTCTGATGAATGAAAGTAATACATTTCATAATATGTTTATGAATCTCTTAGGTTGATTTATATCATATTTTGAGGGCGTTACAGTGGTGGACAGTCACGAAGCGGAGGTGGCAATGAATCCCTTTTTTCGTTCATGCTTTCTCTATTTTTTTTTTCCACTCTATTTTATCTTAAATTTGTGATTTGATTTTGTTAAATCATAAGAAATCAACACCTATTTCAAAAGCTTTTTCAAAAGCATAAAAAATCAACACTCATTTTCCATTAAGGAATTCAATCCATTTCATAAATCAAACTGAAAATAAATATATATTTCTAAAATCAAAACCCATTTTATGAAGATCAAGTATTATTTCAGACCTAAAACTTTTTAAAAAATTAAATCCAAATCCATAAGCTACATAAAAAAAAAAAAAAAAAAATCTATATAAATAAAGAACAAACAGAACACACACACCCAAAAAAAAAAAAAAAAAAAAAAAAAAAAAAAAAAAAAAACCATCAATTTAAGGATTAGAAACACAAAACCCACATGTTGTCCATCAATTCCCCACTCATTCTCTCTCCTCCATCTTCCACCACTCTTTCTCTTTCATCTATGAGATACATCTGCCCTACAAATTTGACAGCGTCTGTAGCCATGAAGAGAGGACGTTCGTTTTCGTCGTCGGTAGTTAGCATTGTGGCGAAGAGAGCTCCGATTCTGGTTCCAGCAACAATGCGAGAATGAGAAATCCGGTGGTTACGCCTCCATCGCTGCTGAGAATCTACGTCCCTCGCAGTGAGAGAACCACTTCTGCTTAAGCTTTGAGAAGATCTCCAACATCACTTGACTAAGTTCCATCGAAGAGAAGAAATCAATCGCTTAATGTATCGTTTGATTAGGTGAATTTTGAAACAGGACTCTCTGTGAAAAAGCAACAGGTCACACTTTCTTGCTGAGAAGCATTAATGGAGTACGAACGCTTGAATCTCTGTCTGTCTCTCTCTCTTTCTCTCTCTCTCTAAAACAGTCACACATCACAGTGGATGTGATTTCTCTCTCTCTAAGTCAGCGTGAAAGTGTGTAGGGAAAGAAGAAAGAGTTAAAAAGGCATGAAGGAGAGTGGGAAGCTCTCTAGAAACGTTGGCAATAGCCTGATGTTGATCCATCCATGGCGACGGCGATGATGAGCGGTAGCAGTGGTGATGAGCAGCAACGGTGGAAATGACTGAAGGAAGTGGCGTTATACGGTGGCGATGGCTGGAGGAAGTGATGAGCAGCACCATGGCTAGGTCGCGAGAGAGTCGTTGGAAAGAGATGTATCAGCGTCGGAGAGAGATGTACCGGTGTTGCGGTGGGAAGTAAGGCAGAAAGAGAGAGGGGGTGGGTGTTTTGAAATTTGAAAATTGGGAGTAAGACTGAAAGACAAAGAGAGGAGAGTTTATAGAAAGTTTGATGAGCACGGGTGTTTTGAAATTTGAAAATTAGGAGTGAGACTCAAAGAAAAAGAGAGGAGAGTTTATAGAGAGAGTTCAATGAGCGTGGGTCTCTCTTCTGTATGGAGTGGATGGGTGTGTTTTGAAATTTGAAATTTGAAAAAGTGAGGTACGAAAGATGAGGATGGGTGGTTGCAAAGTTTGTGGCTCTTGGGCGGGAAGTTCAGGTAGAGTGAGAGAGAAAGTTTTCATCTCTACCGTCCATTTTCAAGCAGAAATGAATCATGACCGTTAAAATGTCCTAGTAGGACAATTGTCTCTAGGATAAATTCAAAAACCCTCTTCCCTTATTATATAGATATTAATTTAACATAAATTAGTTCTTCTACAATAATTATATTTACAATAAAATATAAATGCATTTTGTCTTGATGAATTTCGTAATTTTAGTTTTTCAATTTATCAATTACCTCATATAAAAAAACAACACCTAAATAGTACCAATTATCTCATATCTATTATGTAAATCAATTACCTTGTTTATATTGTAGAATTCACTCAATCAAAATTGAATAATAAATAATAATAAAAAAATAGAGCATTAGTGACCCCAATTTTCAACCCACTCCTCAAATAAGACTTCGATGACTTCAATCCTGCTAGGCTGTTAGGTATAACCTCTAGAACAATCTCATTAAATATTAGTTAACTATATTTACCAATTTTTTAGAGGTTCGACCAATTTTCAAAATTGATTTTTTTTTTTCAATGTAATTTTGAAACCTTACCATATTGAATTTTGAAAGGAGTATCATTATAAATTTTGAAAAAGATTTCTATATTAGTTATAGTATATAGATAACGTGATCATTTGAAATGTTTATATAAATTTTAGATTCTATTGAATTGTTTATCATATTTAATGGCAAATAATTTTAAATCTTGAAATGGAAAATATGTATATTTTTAAAAATCATAAATTATATAATAATTAGAGTTTTTTTATTATTATTGTAATTAGATTTTAGTGAATTGCTTCCATATTAGTGGCACACAAATTTAAATTTTGAAATAATTAAACATATTTTCCATTTAAAAGTCATAATTTATGAAATAATTAGAGTTTAATTATTATGATTAAATCAGAGTTAACCAATAGACTTTTTTTAAAAATTAAAAGTAATTAGATTTTAGTGAATTGCTTCCATATATAATGGCACATAAATTTAAATTTTGAAATAGTTGAACATACTTTCCTTTTAAAAGTCATAATTTATGGAATAATTAAAGTTTTATTCTTATGATTAAATGAGAGTTTAACCAATAGAATTTTTTGTATTATGTAAAAATCAAAAAATCATAAAATTTAGTTTGAAGGTTTAGAACTCTCACAATCCTCGGAGTTTAAAACCCCTTTTTCCTTAATATATATATATACTAGCATATGATCCCATGCGATGCACAGGCTAAATAAATAATTAAAAATAATTTTAAATTAAATAATAACATAAAATTTATTTTAAAAGTATATAAAAATAATTTAGAATGAATTAAATTTTAACTATTTTACTAGAATATATATTACGGTTGTTATGTCGTTAATTGTACATTCTAACTTCACAATAAGAAATAGATGTCATAATTTAATTGATAAAAATAATTAAAAAAAAGGAATAAATTTAAAATTTTATATTTATAATAAAATAAAATAAATTTCGTTTTATAATTTTTTTAGTTTTAGTTTTTTCTATGTTAAAATTTGTCATAAAACTTAAACATACATTTTAGAAATAAAACAATACATATATATATTAATAAAATCATTAAAATCGGTCGGAAGACCCACCAACTTACACTAAAATTAATTAATTAATTAAAATTTTTAAATTTTATTTTATTTTAAAATTTGAACTGTCTTCAATTGAAACATGCATAACACTTCAATATTAAATGGGAGTATAGATTTACTTTATATAAATGAAACAATTCATTCTTTTCCCATGTGAGATTGTGTAAAATAAAAATTAACCATTATTCGAGCAAGAAGTTTATTTCCAATCAAACAATATCAATCAATTAATCTTTAATTAGGTCAATATTTCGTTTATTTCGAATCAAACTAATTTAACCAATATATTTTGATAAAATTACTAAGATTGTGGTTAAATCAACGAATCAGTTAAATCGAAAACGATTTAGCCTGATCGGCTAAGTCAAAAGACCAATAAACTAATAAAAAAATTAATTAATTAAAAATTTTAAATGTTATTTTAATTTTAAAATTTAAATTATATTGAATTGAAACATGCATAACATTACAATATTAAATAGAAATATAAGGTTCATTTTATATAAGTGAAACAATTCACTTTTTTCTTATTTTCCCGATGTGGGATATAGATAATTTTTTTTCAAATATTATAATAATTAAATTATAATTATATATATAGAAAATAAGAATTTCTCAAATAGAGTCTATATAAAATTAGTTATTATAATAATTAAATTATAATTATACATATGAAAAATAAATAATTCTTAAATAGAGTACATATAAAATTGGTTATTATAATTGAAATTGAGTTTGTGTAAAATTTTATATATAAATGGAAAAAGCATGCTGATGTGGATTTTTTAGAAAAAAAAAGTAGTCTTTAGATTTTGCCACATAAGCAAGAGAAAAATACTACCTTAAATAATATATGTATGATATATATAGATGCTTGTATGAGAATGAAAATGAAATCCTTGAATAATATTCATTGTAATAAATATCCTCCACAATTTTAAAATGAAAAATTATACATACTCTCTTCGTCCTTTTTTATTAGTTTATTATTTCATTTTTTTTTGTTGTATCCATAATTTTAGAATGAAATTGGTTATTAAAATATATATCCACTTTGAAAAGTCAAAATTTTAAATTTAAAAGTTTTAAAAAATTTGAATTTAAAATATAATGATTATGTCTCTTCAAAAAATTTGAATTTTTAAAAGGAATTATCAATTTAGAATGGAGAAATGCACATACCACACGCATGCACGTCAATCGTCGAACTTCATTATAAAGATTGCAATTTTCCACACGGCATATTGATACTATGAAAAGTATACCTTCAACTACTTTTCCACCCAATTTTCCATACGGCATATTGATACTATGAAAAGTATACCTTCCACTACTTTTCCACACGGCATACATATTGATACTATGAAAAGTATACCTTCCATTACTTTTCCACCCAATTTTCCACACGGCATATTGATACTATGAAAAGTATACCTTCCACCACTTTTCCACCCAATTTTCCACACGGCATACATATTAATACTATGAAAAGTATACCTTCCACTACTTTTCCACCCAATTTTCCACACGGCATATTAATACTATGAAAAGTATACCTTCAACTACTTTTCCACCCGTGCATACACGGGTTGTATTTAAATTTTTAAATAAATATGATTTATTTAATATACATTAATTTGTTACAAAAATATTATGTATTTCCGCTCAACAGTGAGCACAACATCACCCCAAAACTATTTGGGAATGTGCATGTTAAATAATGTGCGAGTAACATCTAAAAAATGGCGGTGTTTCCACTCAACAACACCATTTTGGGGTGATGTTTGAACACAACAAGTCTGATGAATAACACCACGATTAGCACAAAAAAGATCCACAGTAGACTGCATATATTCAAGGCATTATCAAACCAGAATATTTTAATATGTTTCCCAAATTGAGTAAAGATTTAATTATAAAACTTAGAAATTATTTGGGGTAATTCAGACCGCTGCTTGAGTAAAAACAACCAAGTCATCCGAGAGTAATCATCCACAAAAATAACAAAATAAAGAAAGCCATTAATAGTGGGAGTCCGAGATGGACCCCATATGTCTGTATGGACTACGTCAAAAGACGCAGACACACGACTAACACTACGATTAGGAAAGAAACTATGGTGGTGCTTGCCAAATATTTTATTTTTTAGATACATCTAAGTAAGGTGCATCTAAAAAAGTAAAAAAAAAAAATTATTAAAATTTTAAAAATATTCACTCAAAACAAAAAAACACAAAAAACAAAAGACTCAATTTTCAGAAAATTGAATTCAGAAAATTAAAACCAAATTATATTTAGTAGATTGTATAAAATTTGTCATTGTATGAATCACGGATTTAGAGCCTTGTTTCATGGCCTCTACCTCATTCACAGGTGAGTCAAACACATTCTTTTCACTCTATTTGGTATCATTTTGAGTATGGCCATATTTAAAATAAATCTTAGTCACACAATATATTTTTACCATAGATTTTGTATTCTAATTTTATGCACCTAACACTACTCTAATCACTCAAATTGCGAATATACATGCAAACAACATATTTACGAGTAGCTAATCTCCAACTGAATTGTTTTTAGATGATTTATATTTTAATCAATAGATATATTTTTTAAATACAACTAATCTAGATTAAAAGTTTTAAAATTTAACTAAAATATAAAATAAAATAAAAAAATTGCCAAAAATATAAGAAAATTCAAACAAAAATCTATTTGTGTTTTAGACAGGTAATGAAACGGAAATAAAAGTCTTTTTATAACTTTGCTGCGTCAAACACAAATGGAAAGTTATTATTTTCTCATTAAAATTTTCTTTAAAGTGGTTCATCAATTTAGACTTGTCCACAATAAAATTTGCTAATTTTATTGAAAAACCAAATTTCAAAAGTCACAAATTGAGGTAACAAATTTGTATTTAAGATAGCAAAGTACACAGTTACTACTTAAATTTGCTACCTCATTGGGAAAAGGGTTTGGTTTCCCTCTAATCCGTGATCGGCCTGGAGGGTGTTGTTGGGCCCGTAGGAGCCTACCACGGGTCCCGTGTCGATAATCCGATCTGTTCAACATGTAGAACTCGTCGATTACTATATGCCTGTAAAAAATCACATTGATCGGATATCGATAGTTGTTTCATCGAATCAGATTTCTGTCAACCGTTTATTTTTTTGCTGTCCATTTTTTTATACAAAATTGATTTGATCACATAGTTTTCGTTATCCGATCAACGTGATTTTTTACAGGGATATAGTACTCGACAATTCTACATATTGAACAGTTCGGATTATTTAAACGGGACCTGTCACGGGCCTAACAGCACCCTCCAGTCCGATTACGGACTGAAAGGAAGCCAAACCTTAGGAAAATAAGCATTTCCAAGAAAGGGAAAATTGCAAATACACTGGAGGCTTTGAATAACAACACACTTGCTGTCTGAGAAAGAAGAATAGGCAAGCGACCACGGAAGACAGGAGTAGCTATTTTTGTAGCTGTCGGGAGCCAATCCGAGCTGTGTGGTATTGTACTGTACTACCCATTCGAGAACAGCAGGGACATGAGTTTGGACAGCCTCACTGAAATTCTTGTTCACACCAATCAACACTTGTGTTTGGGCATGTACCAAGAACGTATATACACATGATGTTTGGACTCCACCTCCACTCTGAGTATTGTTGTTTGTGCTTCGCAAATTCACCTTGTAGCCCTGCAGGTACTGCACATACAGTGAGATTTCGACAGCGTAGGAACTAATATTAATATTATTAATAGAATCGCAAGTAGACGAGCAATTGGTAATCCTTTTGTTGTCCAGATCAGTCAATATGGCCTCCTGGTTGTTGCAATTCATGCCCGTGGGCATGAATACATTGGTTGTTTCTGCAAAACGAAAAGGGCTAAATCTTAAGCCAATGCTTAAAGTTGAGTTTACGTTGTTGTTGATGGGGCAGTTGGGAGATGTTACTGGATTGTTGACTCGAAGGTAGCTTCCATTGAATGAAATTTCCAGCACCTCAAGATTGGTCTTTATTAAGTAAGGTGCGACTCCGTTGTTGCCGCTTGAGTTCTTGCACCCTATGGAGAACCACTCATCTAAGTAATAATCGGCACCTATTCTAAAAGGATATGGAATTCTAACATCTCCACAGTATTATGGACAACCAGGCTTCGCATAAGAAAGCGCCGATGTTTTTGTCAGCCATAGCAGCAGCTGCAACAGCAGGAGAAGGAGTTTTTCTGCGAAACCATGCTTTTCTTTTCTTTTCTTTTCTTTTGTTTATTCTTCATCTATAGTTTTTATGTTGTTTTTATTTTGCATATTTTATGTTATTTCCCTCTTGATTAGGTAGTAGTGTGAATCAAACAGAGACATCTCAATCTCTGTCAAATGTTTATGTAGAAGAAGTCTTGAGATTCTTCAGCTGTCATAATTGACCACAATCTACACTAATAACAAAAAGACTTCTGTTTTATATCAGCAAAGTAGTTTACTATTGATAAATAATATTTCTCTAATAACAAATAAATAAATAAAGTTTTTTGAGAAATTCTTTAGAGCACGGAAGACTTCACCGGCACTCCTCACTATTTGATGTGGAACTCCATTAAATGTAAGAGTTTGAATCCAATACCATAGGAACCACAACAACAGTCCTTTAGATTACAAATATGCAGAGAAATTTGATGATTTAGGGATAGACAGGCTAATTGCTGGAAGGGTGACATGGATTAAGGCAACATTGTCCAATTTACCAATGTACTACTTGTTTGTTTTTTAGAATGCATGTAACAGTGGAAAATAGAATGGATAAATTATAGAGATGATTTCTTTGGGGGTGGTTGTGAAGAGATTAATTCGGTGAATTGGGAAAAAGTGACAACAGGAAAGAAGTTTGGCGGGTTGAGTGTCATTCTTGTATGACTAAAGAATTCATCCCTTTTGTCAAAATGATGGTGGAGATTTGGGAGAGAAAAAAGGACTCTTTATGGAGGAAGCTCATTGTTCACAAACATAATGGGAATGGGAATGGGAATGGGAATGAATGATCGATCCCATTGCTAATGAGGGAAGGTGTTGCTTCTGGTTTATGGAAAGGAATTGCAGAGGTTGACCAGAATCATATGATTGATAGAGTTGGGACAGTGATAAAACGAAAACTTCAACTTAAAACTGTAAAACAGATTGTAGATAAGGTTTTGGAAGGATAAATGGTCTCATAATTGTTTCTTCAAACACAAATTTTCTGGACTTTTTAAACCTTCTTTGCAAAAAGATTGTAGAGTATGGCTGAGGTCTGTTCGTTTGATGAGAACAACAACATAGTTTGGGATTTCAGATTTAGAAGATCTTTATTTGATGAGAAAAAAGAGAATCATGTGGAATATTACTCAACTTATTGGAAGCAATCCAATTGAGACTCAATTCTGAGGACAACTTAATTTGGAAGAGAGGCAAAGATGGTGTTCATTATTTTTTTTCTGTCAAGTCTTTCTGCGATTTATATCGCACATGAGGAATCAACTAAACATCATCTCCTTTTATGTAACTTTGCTCGGAAAGTCTGGACTGAGATTTTGAGAGTGGTGGTTTAGGTGGGGTTACTCCAATTTGGAGAAACAAATATAGACATAACTTTTCTTTACGACTATTTGAGACTTTATGGACTACACAGGAATGATATCATCTTCAATAGAGCTCAATCTAGTTGGATTAATGTTGTGGATTTGATCAAGATTAGAGCAGCTTTTTGGGTATTCGATCAAACAAATGAATCCAGTTTGTTCTTGGTGAATGATTTTATCAATAGAGAATATGGTATAGAAAACTACTATTATTGCCAATCCAAAGCATAAGTAATTAGTACATATGTTTGTAACATTACATACTAGTACATAATTAACATTTGAATAACAAAGCTTTATGGTAAATATCTAGCAAGGACAAGCATTATATGTATAGTTTATACCCACTACATAGTATGCAATAGTGGTCGGACATCAAACAATAAAGCTGTGTCACTCCCACTATCTAAAAATGCCCCTGTTGAGGTTGAAGCAACATCCAAAGCCTCAGTCAAATCAGTTGTATTGTATTCAACTTCTTATAGTGTTGGTGAATGGTTGAACTTCCTTGTGACATTCTAATTCCTTCCAACTCAACTGCCACATCTTTCATTGTAGGCCTCTTCTTTCCATTCAAGTTTAGGCATCTTCTTGCGAGGTGAGCAACAGCAATCATCTCTTCTCTCCAACCCTCCTTGAGAATCCGTGGATCAAGAATCTCAAGTAGACAATTTTCCTCCATTGAT